>SSNU01000075.1:387795-445501 GCA_012064415.1 Gyrodactylus bullatarudis | reverse complement strand
TGTCCTGATTATCTATACTTTATTATCATAGGTCAGCCTCTTGTATTATTCTATTCTCTCATCTGATTGGACAAAACTGATAGGTATGAGATCATGAAAGTATATAAATAGTAATTTGTTTTTTGACCAACTTGTCGTACCACTGAAGAAGGCGTGTGAAGACAATCACCGTCGAAACGTTTGGATGACCATGGCTGAGAATTCTAATATTGACCTAAGTTTTAATAAATTTTATTATAAAACTAATTTTTGATCATTTTTCACTTATTCGGAAATCTAAATCTTTTGTTTGTAAATGTCAATATTTTTTAGAGAATTCAACGAAGGAAACATTTTCGATTTATTCCAGCTGATAATATTCGAATACGATCTAATCACAGAGAGACGAGACAATTTAAGGCTACTCATGTTATTAATGAAATTCTATTCAAGTTATGATAAACAGGACTACTCTAATATCACAGCAATCAAGTGTTTAATGTCTCTACTATTTAATAATTTTGAAGAGGCCCATGGTCACCTGAGTAATATCATTACAAGGGAATTTCTGAAGCCTGGCACATTTATATCAAAGAAGATGATGATTGAGTTAATCCTCGAGAATTTGGACCATTCCAGATTGAATTCAAAGTATATTATCAGCTATGTGATTGAGAATAGAAAAATAATAAATTATCAAGTAAGTATCACAAATCAAGCAGAAAATGTCATTCAATCTGACAAGAATTTGGCCCTTTTTCATGTTTAATTTTTCCATAATAGGAAATGAATAGTAATTAAGAACCTACTTGATTTTCATTTACTCATGTGTAATTCGCCTGTAAATAAAATTTTGCGTCGTTCCCGAACAAGAGCATTGACAATTTTTCTTATCAATTTCAGAGATTGAAATGCTCTTAATTTAGGATCGACACTAGACAAAGAATTTCCCATTCGGCTATTGATGTTATGCATCATTTCTCCTCGTGATCAATCTGACCAAAATTAAGCCGTTTTTCTAATTTCAAAAATGTATCGAATTTCTATCTTTTCAACTTTTGAACCCGGAATTTTTATCGATTTCGATGATTCGAAGCAGTTAGGTGATGATTTTTGGGATCATAATTGAATGAATAATTCAAATTTGGCCATAGAGATAGAGAAGATCTTACTGTTTCCGAGAAAAAATTAAACTTCCAGATTTTGGATAATTTGCCTTCGAGATAATCGAAAAATTTGAATTTCAGTGAACTTCTACATTTGAATTCGGATTCTCCGTTCAATTTTGATCCCAAATATCATCACTCAATTGCCTCAAATCATTGAAATCGATAAAAATTTTGGATTCTGAAGTTGAAAAAGTGGAAATTTGGTACATTTTCGAACATCGAAAAACGGCCTAGTTTTGATCAGATTGAATATTTTTTGGAATATCAAAATTATTTTTTCTGTGAATCCAGAGAAAAATCTTCATGGCAATTGGGTTTATATAAAATTTTAAACCTGATAAAATGTTTAATAAAATCCTCTGATTGGTTTAATCGGATTTGAGCACAATAAAGGGGAAGGAGGGATTGGTTAGTTGTCTCCAGGATCATTGTTTCCTCCTAACGTATCTATCCATAGTTGGTTGTCCACTTAGACTATTACGTTTTCTGCACATCAAAAACAGTATCCAATGCAATCTGCAAAACAAGCAGAAAGAGGAGAAGAGAAAGTGGACAGTTACCAATTGATCCCTACATAAAAAGAAGACCGAACACGTAATTACTCACAACAAACCCCACTCCCTCCCCAATTGCATTCTCAAACCAACCAATATGAGGATACACTTTTGTTAATTAATTTAATATATAAATCAAGTCGGTGTAAGAGTCTGATGAGATCCGGCGAAATAAAAGCTTTATCACTAATTACTCGTCTTATCTTCAAATCCTCAAAATGAGTTCCGACTCACCAACAAATTCAAATAAAAATAATGACGAATTTCTGTGAAATTCTCTAAGCGAATTCTCTGTCTAACCCTTTATGTCCCCTTGTTTCGCCAGTGGAACACAACACTCTCTTGAGTGATAAATTGAACTAAAAGAAACTAAAAATACTTTCCTCACCCTTCATTGAAAAGGATATTTATAAGGCTATGAAAATATGTATAATTCAGGTAAGATTATCACTAGGGCCTCAAAAAAGTACTTTTGGGTCTATTTTTACTCTAGATTAAAGACTGACTGGGTTGCAATAATCTGAAGAAAAAATCTGCCTATCTTATCCCAATTTAAAGATAGCTGGTACTAATTCTGCACTAAATTGTTGTCCCGGTAATATTTAGTACTATTTTTCTGAATTAAGTCTCAGAGTAGAGTATTCTTCAACTAGTAAACGACCAATCATGATTTTTGATGAACGGGTAACTAGATTCCTAAGCTAGCAGTATTTCATCGTGTAAGCTCAAAAATAATTCCATATAATTTAAACTATAACAATTTGTTTTTACTGTGAAGTACTATTTTTTACTCAGAATCTCTCAAATTTTCTTCAAACTACTATTTTCTTCTTATTTTTCAGTTTATGAGATACAATTTTTTATTTTATTCGGTACTATTTTTGAGGCCTTAGTTATCACTGATGCTAACCAAAGTTACTTGAAGAGGGATGATTTTTTGAAAAGCAAATCAAATATTTAAAAAAACTATTTTTTTAAAACCTATTTGCTGAGACCTTAGGAATAAATTCGTAAAAAAATAGTTGTGCATTTCAAATATCCAATCGCCTGTACGAAATCTCTCATAGTTTAGAAGACAACTGGTTTCAGAGCCAAAAATTGCCAATTCCAATCTAAATTATGATAAGCCGGGTATCCAAAAGGAATTCAGCGCAATTCTGTTGGTAAGATTATTAAGTTTCTAGTTTGTGTGATGAAAACAAATAATTAGGAACATAAAGGGCCAAATTTGAAAGAATATCACCAGTTAAAACCATCTTCAAAATGGAGGAGCGTGGATAGTCTTTGATTTTAGAAAAGCTACAAGAACCTAAGAATCCTCGGGGACTAAATTTGCATAATATTTATTGCCAAGGAAGTCGACTCATTGAATTAGAATATAATGATCCCGAATTTAAAATTTATGTTTTAAACCGAGAAAAACACATTTTTGAAATCAAAATATCATGTCCGATGTACAAAAATCCTAAAATCATTAAAATTTACCTATGAATTTCATTCAACATGTGAAAAAGGACTCAACTCCTGCTATAAGTCCTATTTTTATTCAAAATTTTGCAAAAACTATTCATAAATCTTTATTCTGTCCTTTCTGGTAGTAAAATTCATTGAGAAAATCTTGGCGGGTGTTCAAAAATTGTCATTCTCAGTCGAAAAAAATGCTTAGTTTTTGATTACAATTATCTTCAAAATGAGATTAAGGCTGGGAAAAGTTGAATTCCATAGCCATTTTAAATACACTGTTTTTGTTTCACAATCTATATTACTAAGAGCGAATGTCGGATATCTCAATGATATTTCCTTGACGTCACTTCTAGAAATTTTCGGGGCATCTTTTGGAATTAATTTCAAAGCGCTCTGAGTAAGTTTAACTGGACTAAATACGTTTTTTAACTTCCCTATCTATTTCATGGTGTATAATAAACACTTCGTATCCTCAAATTGAAGGATCTGAAAAAAATTCTGAAAAATCTATTTGAGATAATTCTCAAAAAAGAGAAATAATTGAAAAAATATGCATAAAGATCCAATTAGTAACAAGAATAAAAGATACTTTATTTATTGGTCTCTTGAGATGATATTTTAGGTATTTTTTATTCATTTTTCAGTGATCCCCAAATAAAATATGATCATTAAAAATAAAGTTTATTACTGAGATCTAAATAAAAAGTAGAGTCATCAGATTTGAGCTTCTTTGATTTATTCCCATTTCGCTTGAAAAATCAAAGCTGATTAGAATCACATAGAGTTCTGTGATCATCAGTTTCGACACTATACAGTCCTTACCTTCAATATATCCTTACTTTGTGAGCAATTTGTTTCATCATCTATAACGTTGTTCGCTTGCTATCTTACTATGTTGTCTTCTAGCTTGTATGAGTCTATCTGCAATATAAATCTCACGCCAGAAGAATAATACGACATTTATTCGAACTAGTGTAAGAGTCCAAACTAATTCAATTAGGGTTATCTGAATGTTTTTTATTCTAGTCTTAATCTTAACTTAACTTCAAGTGATGAATTAAAATTATATTAATAATGGCTCATTAGTAGGCCCCAAAAAAAAGTCCACTAAAATTAGATTTTAAACGCCTACAAAAATAGTCTGTTACTTTAAAAGCCTAAATTAGTCTATTATAATTTTTCCATAAAATTATACTACTTACAAGTAAATTCAGTCAAGATTCATTGATGATTTTAAGACAGTTTTCAGAAAAAATTTTCCTCTTTAGCCACGGTAAATTCATTAAAGAACGCGGTACTTCAGGGCTCTTGATAATTTTTGTGCTTGACGTGACCTTTTAATCAATATGAATAATTATAATCAATTGGCAAAAAACTTAGAAAATGGGTATTGATATCTTCTCTATGATTGGTCCATCACTTAGTATACTTGACGAAGACCAATAGGAGTAGAGATAGAATGTGAGAGATAGTAAATTTAGGAATAGTCATTTAAGTCTATTAAGTATTATTTTAGGCCTTTAACAATGAAATAGCTCAAAAAAATCATTTATAAAATCATATTTAATAGGTATAACGTAACAAGAATGATGTAAAATGGTATGTTACATAATATAGTCCTATAAAATTGAAAAGTCATTTTTAGGCTTTTTGTGGCCCTACTCATTAGTGTTGTTACTCAAATTTTTATTATCCTTAATTTTTCTTTCATACCCTTTTCTTCTTTTATACAGACTGGCCAATACAGTTTAGAAGACGAACAAGGTCAAAAATATGAAATCTATTTAAATAAAATGAATTTCTCGTAAAATATTTTGATTTCATATAGCACTTTTGCTGAACAAGGTTTATCTCTGATTAACTCAGCTAGACGATATTAGGATTGAAAAAAACTAAGATTTTCTGACCAATTTTCCATATTTTCAAAGATATTTTAATTCACAAAAATCTATTATTTCAGAGATTCCCTAAACTCGCCTACCTGATGCGGAAAATTTACAAATTTCAAAAGTTTAATCCGAAATTTCTGCTAGAGTTAGACTCGGAAACTTTTGACCACAACAAGCCTTCATCAATGTTAATGCGTATCAAGGAGATAGATTTCAACAAAGATGTCGACAGGCAATTCTTTCATGCAATCCAGGAGAAACTCTTTGGTTCTCTGAAACATTCGATTATTCAGAGTAAAAGTCATAGAGAATCCTTTCTCTCACTTCATATTATCAACAGAGTACTCGATTTAACACCAAACACCTCAGGGGAAATGGTGGAAATGTTGAAAGTCTTGAGAAACATTAGCATGTCGGAATACCTGGAAGTAATTGGTCCAATTAATCGTAGCATTTTGAGTTCATTGTTCATCAGGATTACCCAAGACTTTTTTCATCCGTCAGAATTTATTAATGGAGCCTTTATTGCGTATTTTTCAAGCTATCTTTTCAAAAAGCCGATATCTTCGATTTTGGGAATCAAATCTCTTTTACAGAATATCACATCGAATGAAGATCAGTGTTACGTATTAAGAAATTTGAATATTTTCGGTTATATTTTGAAACTCGTCGAGCTTCAGAATTTTGAGAAGGAATCATTTAATAATCTGACAAATGAATATTCAGATGAACAAGGACATATTGTATGAGGAAAATATTTAACCCTCGCCCTGGAAATCTTAAAAATTACATATTTCATAAATGGGGTCATTTTTGACCCCACCAAAATTTTGAAAACTTCAATTTTATAAATTATTTTTAATCAACTTATATATTTATTCTTATTATTTTTACAATTATTTTTTACAATTGACGCATAAATATGCAACATGGTCTTTACAAACATTTTTCTCGCAAAAGTCACACATCAACTGGGTTTTCTTGTCCATATTTCTTGGACAAATATAACAACGTCCCCGTTTATTTTCACGCATTGTTTCAGTCTTTCTTCTCTTCAATTGTGGCTCATATTCTGTATCATTGTTGTTTGAAACAATAAGTTGTTTTGCCAGATCTTTCAGGAATTTTCTTCTAGTTTCACGTTTAGTGTTCTTAGTGTGTGGCCATTTGAGGGAATGAAGAACGTATGCATTATATGCTGCTAAATCCAATACCGTATAAAAAATTGATAAGGGCCATCTCTTAGAAGATCTTTTTGATGAGTAGTTTCCTATAAGCTGATCCAAGGTGTCAACTCCTCCTTTTGTCTGGTTATAATATTCTATAATTTCTGGTTTGTTTCCTGAATCATTTGGGTTTTGATGAAGAGTCGACAAGATCAGAACTGGTTTGTTTTTTTTCTGTCCAAAACGCATAATGGAAACAGACTCGTTGTGTATATATTGAAGTGTGTTTAGGTCAATTTTTGAATTTTGATACGACACAGGCAAGAAGGTCCTATTCTTTCGGCATGTGCCTACAATAGCTGTTTTCTTCTGAGTGAGATATTTTGCTAAGTTGAAAGTTGTAAAAAAATTATCGCACGTTACAGTTCTCCCTTGATTTATAAACGGTTGCATCATTTCCTTGACGACTCTTTCTCCTTGACCCTGTTCGATTGTGTTGTTCTCCTTGCCAATATAGATCTGAGCGTTACATAAATAAGCTGTCTTTGCATCACATGCAGCCCAAACTTTGATACCATATTTTCCAGGCTTTGATGGCATGTAAACTTTGAATGGACAGCGACCACGAAAACTAATGAGCTGTTCATCAACTGTCATTTGTTCTGATGGTATATACGAATCTTGACAATTTTTTATGAAGCGATCGAAAAAAATGCGTATTGGTGCTAACTTGTCTCTATTCACTCCCATATTACGTTGTAATTTATCATCAAAGCGAATAAACTGTTTCAGGATACAAAATCTTGAATACGACATGGCTTGTTGTACTACACGATCACCTTCGTGTTCATCCCAGAGCTCTTCAAGGTCCATATTTTTTTGCTTCGTAACTCCAAAATGCAAAGCAATACCGATCCAACATTTGAGTTCCATGCAATTTATTCTAGAGCATTTACTGTTGCTTGCATCCATATACTTATTCGTGTATGTAACAATATCATTCAACATGGAATGGTCTATGAAAAGGGAAAAAAACTCTTCAGGGTCAATCATTTTTCTTGATTTGTGAGACAGTCCAGGTGTGAAACGACAAATATTTTGTGACATTGTTCTTCCAGCTATCCTTTGGATGGAATAATGAATAGAGCCACATTTTGATATAAGTTCAGATCTTGCAGAAACATCTAATATCGAAATTTCATTTTCGTCTTCAGAATCTTCAACATTTTCGATTAGTTCATCAATTTCACTGTCATCACTAGAACTTGAGCCAACATCTGAGTCGTGGATTTCATCTCGAAACAGAGTAAGAAATTCGTCTGTTACGTCTTTATTGTAGCTCATTGTTTTTATTTATGAAAATGATTTGTTTCATCAAAAATATTATGATGACATATGGGGTCATTTTTGACCCCAGTTATAGAATGTGTTAGCTTTTAGAAGGCTTGTAATTCCTCTGACAGCGAAAAAGAAAAAAAAGAAAAATATTGAAAAAAATGTTCTTCAAAGATTGATTATGGAATTCATAGTCGTTCTGACGAGTGTTTTTTTATTTTTTTTAAGTTGAGTAACCTAAAAGGTGGTCTGGGGTCATTTTTGACCCCATTTCCAGGGCGAGGGTTAATACATTGTTTTTTTTTCAAGTTAATAGAACTTTTTTCCTATTTTAACCTTTAGAAAGATGAATGTTTGATAATTATAATTATATGGAATACGCTAAATTAAGTTATTGACTAATTCCAATTTAGGGATTTTTGGAAATGGGATGGCCTTTTTGGAAGCCACATTTTAACTTAAACCTACAAAGTTTGGTCACTGGTTATTACTATATCCATGTGAATCTAACTTGATGGAGATTGTCTTCTCACACCTAGATGTCAGAACTCGGATAAGCGAGTCTCAATTCCATAAGAGAGTCAAATAATATTCAACTCACGAAGAAGACAATCTCCATCAAGTTAGATTCACATGGATATAGTAATAACCAGTGACCATACTTTGCTAGTAGGTTTAATGTCTAAAAACACTGTAATTTCTACATTTAAGAGAAAAAATATCTCAACGATAATATTGTTGAACTTCATCAAGAATATTATTGTTGGTTTCTAAACTCATAAGGAAGGTTCGAGAAAACAAACGTATATTATAGTGGTAAACGTTATATTTCGCCGGGTCTCTTCAGACTCTACCCCGGTTAACATTTAAATATTACTATAATGCAATATTTTGAGCCCTTCCATTGGTTGATTTTGATACTTGAACTTCATCAGGTAAGGGGGGGAACGGGAACCAACTAAATGGAAATCATTACTGTGCTCAATCTGATAATTGTTTCTGTCTTTTGATGAAAGGAATGATTTGTAACTGTCCACTCAGTCTTTTTCGTTTTCCTTTCATTGTTGGGCGGCCCTTTCCTCTTCTTTCGGAAAAATAGAGAAACATTTTAAATTTTGATTTGGCTCGATTTTGCTATTTTTTGAATTTTGACGATATAGAATGTGCGCCAAATGTTCAAGTTATCCATGTAAAGACCATGATCAAATCGTGTGCAATCAAATGCATTCGAAATATGATAATAATTATTATTAATCTTTATAAAGATTTCAATAAATATTTTTATTTATAAAAAAATATCTTTAGAAATAATGAAAACTTACAATAAATTTCTCACATCCAAAGATCAAGCGAGAACTTTTACTATAGTTTCACCCTCGCCTGCTCCGAGAATCGAAGATCTAATGTTCGCTTGGCAAGCACTCAACCATTTAGTCCAACCTACGTAACTTGTTTGTGTAAGTTTCATTAGTGATTTGAGGTTCAACTAGAGCTTCTGAAAGATAAACATTAACACAAGTCTCATTAGAGACTAGGACCCCTCGGCGGTTCTAGATAATTTTTCTGATTAAACAATTCACGTAAATTCTCAAATACGTCCGAAAATCCACTTAAAATCATATTAAAATAGAAGTAAAGATATATTAACACCAAATGTATATTTCTTAAAGGATCATCAGTGGTATCACTTTAAAAATGATAAGAGTTAAATAATTGAATGAAAATAATAATTTACAATTTTGGAAGAAATAGTAAAAGTTTAAGAATTAAGAATATATGCAAGCTGGAAAAACTCTCCATTAAATAACAACAGTGGAGAGAAAAGTGAAAAAGCTCACAAAGGCCAAGGTAGTTGAAGATTATAGGAATAGTTTTTCTGAACACATAGATTGGGTTTGTATTGATTGATAAAGAATTTCTCCTTTACCCATACATCTATGCTATCATCCCCAGGGTTTTTGCATAAAACGGAAAAATTCGAAATTGAAGCTGCGTGGTTTTCCTGCTTAAGATGTCTAGTAACCGCGGTATCCTTATGTAGATGATCATTCGATCTTGTAGACAATTTCCTATGTAATAAGCGCCACAATCACACTGGAATTGATAAACTTATAGAGTCTTCTCTTCAGGTTTGAGTAAATCCTTATGAATCAAACTGAACAATCTCTGTGTTTTAAATACAATTTTCAATTGTATATTATTATAATCTTGATCTATGAGATTATTAAGTCTTCTTCTTATATCATTACTGAAACCATCTCCTCTGAAGTTAAGCTTCATGAAAATAGTAATTTTATCCACCTCTTCTGTTTCTACAACCTCATCTCTAACCATAGGTTGATTGATGAATTTGTCCACAAATTTTGCTGGATAACCATTTTCCAACAAACATGACTTCTAATTCTCTATTTCATTTGTCCATTCCTCAGGACTTGCGATTCTTCTTATCCTCTTCCCTAGACCAATTACTAAGTCAATTTTATGAGATATAGGACTGAAACTAGCATAATGAAGATACTTCCAGTCTTTTTCTTATAAATATTTCTTAGAATTGATCCATCTTCTTTTCTGGTTAGTTTGACGTCTAGGAAACTCAAAATACCATTAGATTCTCTTTCCATAGTGAATTTAATATTCAGATGAAATGAGTTCATCTTGAAGAAAAAATCATCTATTGATACATCAGGTTTCATCAGAATAAAAGTGTCATCGACATATCTAATGTAAACATCAGTGAAAGTATTGATAGTTTCTGACATCTTATTCATTTCTAACCAACCTAAAAAGATATCAGCCAAGAGAGGACTAAGAGGTGATCTCATAGAATTTTCAGTAGGCTCTAATTCTACACCTAGTTAATATGAAGATAGGAATTTACGATTTTTACAAAATTCTTATTTTTTTCATCAAGAAATCGAATTTTAATAAGATTTTTTTAGAATCTAGATTATGAGGCCCTCTTTTACGATAAGGAGAACAAAAATTTAGAAAAAATCCATTTTTAAGGAAAATACGGCAAATTTGAAATCTTGAGGTAGCGCCGAATTGCCATTTTTTTGTTGAAAATTTTTGTTGATTTCAATGTGAGAGAGTGATCAAAAGTTGATTCATAGGATCACAATAGGACAAAAAAACCGATGATCATCATAAAAATTTTGATAAATTCGTCATTTTACTGGGATCTTGAAATATCAAATTTCATCGACTTTCAAGTAGGGAAAATGGTCGAAAAATCTAAATTTGATTTTGACACGAATATGGGGTGATTCTTAAAACAAGATTCAGCCTATTTGATTTCTTTGACTAATTGTGATTCTAAAAATCAACTTTTGATCACTCTTTCACACTGAAATCAACAAAAATTTTCAACTCAAAGTTCAAAAGAGTGGGAATTTGGTGCTATTTCAAGATTTCAAATTTGCCGTATTTTCCTTGAAAATTAATTTTTCCAAAATTTTTTCTCCTTATTCTGAAAGAGGGCCTCATGATCTAGATTCTAAAAAAATCTTAATTAAATTCGATTTCTTGATGAAAAAAATAAAATTTTTGTAAAAATCATGAATTCATCTTTATCTTAACTAGGTGTACAATAGGTTCTGAATATATAATATGGTTTGGTAGTATTTTATAATAAAATAGAGAATTAAGCCCCGAGAAGAATTTATAACTGATAAATATTTCATGTATAGTTAGACCAAATGATAAGATCCGCATATATCATTTATATTTTCTGTAAACAGACTTAGGCCATTTGATAATAGACCGAATAGATCTTAGACTTTTTGTAATTAACCCTTAAAATTAATAAATTAGGATGGTTCTTTTATAAATTAAATAGGGTTAATTAGTTTCCTAATCTAATGATTTTTGATACCTTGCACACCTTGGATTCAACAAAAAATTGAAATAAAAACCAGTGAAAGAGTACGATTTGAATCTTTAGAAAATTTTGAGACCTCGATGAAAAAATGATATATTTTTTAAATTCATAAATTTATTAAAGCCATTAGATACGAGCTTTAGAATGGCTACTCTTTAATGAATCATATAGTGTAAATAAGCATTGTCTTATGCCACAGAAATTGAGAAAAAACTCAACAGAATGCACCGTCTCCAAAGTTTGTCTAAGAATTCTCATTTGTTTTTTTCTACAATTGTGCATAGTCAAATGAATTTTTTTTCTCTTCTGATATGGAATTCTTGGAAAAAAAACAGTTAAATCAATTACAGCAACAGACATGCAGTATTTCAAATAAATGAAAAAATATACTTACTTACTCTTGAAGTGATTAAAAATCTCTGGGCCAATCAGATTCATCTTCCAATAATAATTGAACAATCTCTATTCTGATTGGTCGATTACAAATCACAGTTAAATAAGCATAAGTGTAAAGTAAATAGAATTTTTCAATAAAATAATCCGACTGATTAAGCCAGGGATATTGAAATTTTAGCAAACTGGAATTCTAATTCTTGAAGGGAATATATGGAAACTACAATTAGTCAACGTCTTCCCAGATTCAACTATTATCAAGGGTGAGTTTTTCTTTTTTTTATTTTCTACTTTTGATAATTCTACCACGTTAAATTTGGGATCATTCTTTATTCTCTTTAGGAATATTAACTTCTGATATTTTTTTGTTATAAGATTGCCTCAAGATTTACTTGATATTTCTCAACGAATCTCAAACAAACATTCACGAAATCCTCAGAGTCACTTAATTCGACTTGTTTGATTTATCTCATTAAAAGCGTTTTTTTAGATTTCTCAGGCTTGATTGAATCTTCCTCATTTATTTCAACTTAAAAGTCTAAAGTCAACTTATAAGTCTAAAATATGATGGAATCTTAAGAAAAGGGATTGAGAAATTTGCATGGTATGAACTAAGCGTCATGGCTAAAATTTTATTCAAGAAGCCTTGATCTTTGATAACGTTGATTTCAATCCGAATCAGAGTGAATCACAAGTTATTCTCTTCTTTTTTATAATCTTATGAATCTCGCCATTGTCTGTAATATATAAAAAGGATAGTTGAAGAGTATATTTTTATCACTCATCGATCTTCTTCAAGGTCAACAGTTTTCGCATTGAGAATAAGAAGAAATATCTAGATCTAAATTTATCACACGCTAAAATTATATCATTTTAGCTGTGAGCACTTTATGGTTCTTTGAAATTTCTACGTCACAAGATAGACTTGAATATTACAATGTTTTAGGGTTGATTTTTCTTGAAATTAATCATCCGATACCGAGACATTTCAGTATTTTGATGGTCACGGACTTTTCTCAGTGATTAAGAGAGTTTATCTAAATCTATCACCTTGCCCGAGAATCATTTTTTGCATAGATAACTTTTGAATTTTGTGAATTCATTCAAGAATTAGAAGAATTTACCCAATGTAAAAAGATCTAGTTAATGAAACAAAACTATTTTGATCAAAATCTTTAACAGTTTTTACTGCTATCATTGCGCAGTTATTGATAGTTTAGCAACACCTTTACTAACTACTTCTACTACTGAACCAGTTTTTCACATGGGTTTATAATTTTTTTATATAATCGTTGCAATAATCTATGATATATATTCATTTGAACATGTTAGAATAGCACACTGTCTAAATAAACCTTTTCAGAAGAGAACAGTAATCTATTCTCTAAGAAGCATAGATTTCAAAGCAGAGTCTGTACTTTTGATATAAAGTATCATTTGGTTTCACACAGGTAAGGAAACTTTCTGTATGATAAAATATACAAGTACATAAATAGTTATGAGAGTTGTACACTCTTTTATCCCCAGGTTATCTGCTCAAATTTCAATTATCAAAGTACTCTTATTTAAAAGTACCATGGCTTAAAAAGATTAGAATCAAGATTTGATCTGACACAGTTTTTCAAATCGGAAGTTTATATCTTTATGCTCAATAATACACAACTGATGTTTTTAAGTGTTAAAAAATAGAGATTCGTCAATGAATACTCTCTCTGGATACTTCTAGGTCTACGGCTTCCGAATTTTCCTAAAACGAGGTTTAATAGGCACAAAACTTGGTTGAAAAAAATTGGTGAATTTCAATTAGCTCAAAAACTAGAAGATCTGAGGAAAATTTTCATTGTACTCTTCTGTTTTATTTATTCCTGAACAGGACGATATCATTTTTGCCTAGAATTTTTTCATGTGTTATCCAAAAGGTTTAATTATGGGAAAAGATTCCTTCGAAATTTATAATAAATCAGTAGGTGTGATCTAAAATTTGATCTGTTTTTATCAGGTTTTGATTTAGTCTAAACCGAATACTTTCCAGAATAAATTTAGAGCAAATCTTGAATTTTCACCATAGAATAAATAGCAAATAGAAGAGTTTTTACTAACTAAATTATAATAAATGATGACTAACCAGGTATATTATGGTATAGAGAAGCCATTTTGTTCACGCCCATTTTGGACAAGTTCTTCTAAAAACTAAAAATTACTACTCTCTGGTACTAAAGAGAGAATGTGTCAGCTTTGAATGAATATATTTGTATTTTTCCTAATTAAAAAGTGGGCTGAGATCTCTTTGGAGGATTTCTATCTATTTCTTCTTCTACATCCCTTTCCAGGGAATTTTGCAGAGATGATTTCATAAAAATGAATTGATATCTTTTATTATCGGAGTCGTTTAATGAACGAATCCTTGAGAAGATTACATGAAATTCACTTGATAAACGTATGCAGTTAAGTACACGAAATGAAAATTTTTATTAGAGATAAAGATACAGTCAATAATATTTCTTCTATGTATGTTTAATAAACATTGTTTATAAATCATTATTCTGCTGACCAAATACTTTATACAGCTCCACTCAAAAGTATTGTTCTAGCGTTATTTGAAGCAATAACTATCGATGAACTTGGGAGTTAATTAATTAATGATTTTTAAAAAAATCTCGTCTTTTGATCTTTTGAAAACCAGCTCGGAAAACATACTTTTACTGATTTAAGAAAAAAAAATGGAAAAATCACGTCTGTAGTAATTCCTGTGAATTAAATTGTTGTTTCACAAATGAAAATCTCTTTTATTCTCTGACATACTCATCAGGGTGCCAAATAAATACAGGCTTTGAATTACATGTATTCGGGAAAAAATCTGGCATTTTTCGATAATTAAAACTAATGACATTGATAGCTCAAAACCATTGTTACATATATTTGAGCAATAAACATTTTTACAATCGTTTTTAATGGCTCATCTCACAAACTAGGGCTTAGTTCATCGTGTTTCTTATTTTGTTGAGTCTTAATTTCATAATTTTTAAGAATTTTCAATGGATTTTTCTGCTAAAATTACTTGAGTTCAATTTTTCCGAATAAATTGAAAAATCAGAGTAAAATCTCACGTCAAATTAGCGTAAGTTTTCGCTTCTCAGGTTTTAGAGTATTGGAAATTTTGTTCCCAAAAAATTTAATTTTACCCTTTCGTGAGGTTCTTCCTATTTAGGACGATTAGGAAATTCTCAGTTATTACCCTGTTTAAAACAATATCACATAATCTATTTTATAATTTACGCTAAACAAATCTCAAAAATACCAAAAAGTCTCAAACTTCGTCTACTTATTAGTAGATAGAAGATCGATTTTCTTAGATGGATTCAAAAGAATCGTTATTGAATAGATTCCCATTTAGAATCGTCTAATATAGAATTTGAGTCTTTTTCTCGATTGATTTTTTCTTATCATCCCGATAGGGTTAAAAGATATAAATTAACAACAAAAATGGGTTTAAGGAACAGTTCATTGCTCGAAAAAAAGTTATTCATAAACTTATTCAGGGGTCATTATTTCCTATGGGAATTTATGAAAAAAGTTATAGCATTTTTATTGCTGAATACTTTGTCATCAATCCCCTGTATTGTCCAATGAATCATTTTTGCATAAGCTTGAAGAAATTTGTCTTAAAATGCGTGTCTTATTATGTTGTATTTGTTTTTAAAGTTCATTGGGAACAGAAACATGCCCCAATATTTATTTAATGTTTTACGTTTGAAAAATAAATAATTTTTTTTTAAATAAACCCAAAAATACTCTTGCGACTATGTAAAGCTAATACCTAGAGCCTCGAATATTATCAAAATGCTAATTTAACCAGCTTTCCCCTCTGTTCTGAAAACCATTTAGAACAATCAATAATACTTTATTTAAACCTACTAGCAAAGTGTCGTCCTTGCTTTGTACTACAGTTGTACCTCTATAAAAAATGTAACAAACCTATCCCTCTCCTCTCTGCCCCTTTTAAGTTGAGTAGAATCTTGATGAATGTAGTAATCTATGGGATATTAAATCCATTATGGCCCATATTAGGACCAAAATTGATTACTCTAAATCTTTACTTTATTCCTCTTTACATTAATTTAAAAGAATCCAATATGTTCATATGAATTGCCTTTCAGACTTTTTACTATTGCCAAGCCATATTTTCAACAAACTCATTATATTTAAAAAAAATGAAACTTTTCATAAACAGATTTATTATGTTTTTATACAGAATTATCTTTTTTTAATTATTTCTTATGCTGTACATATTAATAAAATAAAACATTTTCTAACAAAAAAAAATAATAATAATAATGTATAGCTACTAAAAAGTAGGTTTATGAGAGTCAAACTTTCCAAAAAAAATAAAATTCAGTCAAGTTTGATTCATTCGATAGAGAATTTTCTGCTGATTCTTTCTATCTAATAAAAATACCAGATTCGTTCATTTCTTGTCTCATAAAATCCTATCAAACATTGGAGCAGTTTTGATTTTGGATTGAAAAATGTTTTTTTCTCTTATTCGTCTTTTCACACTTTTGACCTATACCCCATCCCCTTATTTACACCCACAATTGGGGAACAACTGTAATTATAGCTTACTCGTTCCCCTGTAATCACACTGAGATATTCAACGATTAACTCGAAATATTAATGAGTAATCAATCCTTCTTACACAACTACAAATTTCAACGTGCAAAGAATCAGCATTTGGTATTTTATTCTCCTGAAAGGGTCCCATTTCATATCCTCTCCTGAAGTTCATCAAAAGGAATTGGTCTGCCAAATTCAAAAAATTGTCTGTTTTCATCATAAAATCTTTGATTTGCTGACTTGAGAAGAAATTTCTTTGGAAGTTTTGCCTTGCGCAACTCAACAATTAATGTCGGTCCAAATTTGATCTGTACAATTATAAAATAAGGTAAAGGCTCTCGAGTTGTAAATATTTGAGCAATAGGAAAGCCTGGGAACTAGAGTCTGCAAGAAATTCGAAATCATCTACTGGTATTTTATTCTCCTGAAAGGGTCCTATTTCATGTCCTCTAAACTCTTAGATTATTTTTTATCTAATGAGAACACTCTAAATTTCAATTTACAATTCATTTTCAATGTCAACAACTATGAAACATTATCCTAGGACCGACATTAATTGTTGAGTTGCGCAAGGCAAAACTTCCAAAGAAATTTCTTCTCAAGTCAGCAAATCAAAGATTTTATGATGAAAACAGACAATTTTTTGAATTTGGCAGACCAATTCCTTTTGATGAACTTCAGGAGAGGATATGAAATGGGACCCTTTCAGGAGAATAAAATACCAAATGCTGATTCTTTGCACGTTGAAATTTGTAGTTGTGTAAGAAGGATTGATTACTCATTAATATTTCGAGTTAATCGTTGAATATCTCAGTGTGATTACAGGGGAACGAGTAAGCTATAATTACAGTTGTTCCCCAATTGTGGGTGTAAATAAGGGGATGGGGTATAGGTCAAAAGTGTGAAAAGACGAATAAGAGAAAAAAACATTTTTCAATCCAAAATCAAAACTGCTCCAATGTTTGATAGGATTTTATGAGACAAGAAATGAACGAATCTGGTATTTTTATTGGTATTTTTATTAGATAGAAAGAATCAGCAGAAAATTCTCTATCGAATGAATCAAACTTGACTGAATTTTATTTTTTTTGGAAAGTTTGACTCTCATAAACCTACTTTTTAGTAGCTATACATTATTTTACTCAACTTAAAAGGGGCAGAGAGGAGAGGGATAGGTTTGTTACATTTTTTATAGAGGTACAACTGTATATACATATGAACTCTAATTTGATGGAGATTGTCTTCTCACACCTAAGCAAGTGTCGATTCCATAAGAGAGTCAAATAATATCCAACTCACGATGGCAGATGAAGAAGCGTTTCGTCCTTATTAGGACTCGTCAGTACACCATAGCCAGGATTCGAACCCGGGTCGTTAACGTTGTGAGGCCTAGCTTCAAATCCTGGCTATGGAGTAAAAGAGAAAACGAGTACATTGAATATTTGTAATCTTGAACTATTTTATTTTTGAGAAGAAAAACAATTTCCCTTATTAGTAGTCCCAATCGATAGTTTTCTTATCGAGATACATTCAATTTTTTTATCATTCGATCACTTTAGGACAGATCTCATCTCATGTTAATTTCTACAAATTTATTTACAAATTAATATTGATAGTCTTACTCTCTAAAGTTTTTTATTTAGAGGTCTTTCCCAACCCCCTTTTTTTCTAATGGGAAATTCTTCTGCACTTGTTTACTCATTCAACTAAAGATTTTTTTGAGTTCAAGAAAAAAAGGCTTAACCAAAGGCAATTAGAATTAGTAACATTGTCGGTAAAAAAGCTTATTTGGATAGGAGTAACATTTCCTATAAATAAATATGCCCACGTTTTATACTTGGATTCAAAGACTATTATTTTAATTACAACTCTACTCATGGTTTTTTTCAATTCTATTGGGCCATTCCCATTGGTTGTTGGATAGCCCCATGTTATCGTTGCAGCTGCTACAGTCTGCTAATTTCAAATTTTAAAAGAGTTATGAAAATAATAATAATAATATTCTGATTGAAGAATATTAGTTTAATGCGAGGAAAACCAAACTGTCCTGCTTATCAATGTTTTTTTTCAAAACTCATGGATATCAAAAAATATTTTCATAAGTTATCTCTTATCCATGATCATAATTCTTGTGCTTAAACCAATTTCACATGATCATGTCCTTAAAATATATCCGTTCCTTTGATTAAACAAAAGATATTACAACATGATAGGAATAACTGTATTTATAAAATATTTATTCTTTTTTAAATACAAGTGTTTTCCAGAATAAATTGTATTTAAACGCAAGTTCAATCGTTCAACTGTTTAAATCGCCGATGAATCTCTATCTAATACAACATTATATAAACTGTTCCATTGGGAATGACAGAGGAACTCCTTGTATTCATGAAGTTTCATTCAAATTCATGTTTAAGGATAATCTTATCTTTTCAGAATGGAAAAATATTAGGTTCAGATAGAAACTCCTGCTAACGTTTTTAAACATTTTATTGAATCATCATTTCTTTACTGATGTTGTAATTTCAGCAATACGTAAGAAATCAAATCTTCAACTATTAGGTCTGCAAAAGCTTTAACTTTACCTCAAGGTTAAAAGAATGGAAATTCGGCGCCAAAATTAAAAATCCGAAATTTTCATTTTTTGCGAATATCTCCGAAACTGAATACAATTCGGAGATTCTGAGACCAGATACAGAATTCGCGTCACTCGAGTGTCCACATTGATTGTAGCAAATACTCTTTTCTGTGGTTGAATAGATTATTTTCTTTAATCTGATTGAGGAATATTCGAATAATTCATTGTCATTTTCTGGTTTCTTATGGTAATTTTTATCGACTCTTTGTACCATCCTTATGAGTCATTCTTATGCTAATAGGATGATGGTCTATCTATCTCCAAAGTTTCTTGATTATTCATTCGAAAGTCTCTTTCAAAATCAAGTCTTTTTTTGCAGTTTTTTTTGATTTGTTCTACAGACTCTCTGCTAGGAATTAATTGGGGAGCTTTTCTTCAAGACACAAAAAATGTACTTTTCTTCAATGGAACAAATAGATATGTGAGATACCATATCCTTTTTTGTTCACTACAAAAAAATAATTTATTTTTCTGGTATGAATAAATAAGGAGGAATATCTGAGAGAATGAATTGCAAAACAAACATATCTGCAAAATTCCTTAGAAATATTTGTAATTTTACAAACTCTGAAGGTAGAGAAGAAAAATCCCACTTCAGACAAACAGATCAAAGTAATAGGTGTATAGAGTGGGGAAAGGATTTGTCAAAACAGCCCTGAATGTTGACTTTACACACCCTAAAATCCAAAGTATACATATATATATAGCCAATGGACTTTTATTGCCACTAAATCAACTACCGGATAGATTGTAGGAGGCAGAAAATGAAGAGAAACTAAATTACTTTTTTTCCTTTCGTTGAAAATTCAATATTGAATTCTTTATTACTTTAGAGAACTCGGGGAAATGTTAGCACTCCCGATACCACTGGTCCTTCATGACCCCTAGGTTTAAATGAATCGTTTCTCAATAATCTTTAAACATTTTTAAACTACTCACCAGTAGATAGGAATTTCGATAAAAACCAGACACCGATGTAATTCGGTGAAAGAATAAAATTTTATTCGTTTAGTTATGATATCAAAATAGCTAGTTAGAGCTGAATTTTGATAAAATCTAGACTGATTTCTACTAGTCTCATTCAACTAAAAAACGTGTTTGATGGAGCATCGGGCTTGCACAATATTGGATTTACACTGTTAGATCATTTTTTGCATATTTTCTAAACCGTGGAAGTCATTCTCGATCATGTCATTGCCCATTTTTCACACAATATCCCACGGACATGATAAAACAACGAAATTCACCATGAAGGCTCTCTTGATGATAAGATTACTATTTGTGTAGTAAAAATTCATTGAAAAATTTTAAAGCTGAACGACACATGCTTCAATACAAAATAATGCTTAGGATTGAAAGTTCTATCAGAAAAGTCGATATTTAATTATAGCCAGTTGTTAGGCATCTGAGATCATTTTGGACCAATTTCGTATGCCCAGATCAAACTAAACGTGATTTTCATTAACTTTTGACTACATAAAAAATACGAAGAACGAATTCACAATCCAAGTGATAAACGTAAATTTATATTGGGAAAGTCTGGCATTCTATTTGCTAGTTCTCTTATCAAAAGTTAGTGTTTCTGATGAATAATATTATCAACGCTTTGAACTACTATTTTTAATCTTATGATAACTCTCAACTATTAAAGAATCATGACAATCAAATTTTTTAAAAGATAGTGCTTTACATCAGTCATGTTTTTCCATATTCAAAAGAAGAAGAAGAAGAGATGATTTTTTTTCAAATTCCTTCATCCATGTGACTTACTTTTTATCATGAATTTATTAGAACTACATTTTTGTGTCTTGAGAAAATTTAAAGGTTCAATCTTACATGATTGTTCAAATCTGTTAAATATATAAACCTAATTGACATGAAGATGAGAATTTCGAAAATACACCAAATTTCCACCTTATCAACATTTTAGCTCAAAATTTTTATCGATGATTCGAAGCAGTTGAGTGATGAAATCTTGGATCAAAATTGAACGAATAATTCGAATTTGGCCAAAGAGATAGCGAAGAATTTACTGTTTCCGAGAAAAACTTTAACTTCCAGATTTTGGATAATTTGCCTTCGTGATAATCGAAAAATTCAAATGGTCTGATTTCTCACAGTAATGTCGAACTTCAGTGAACTTCTACAGGTGAATTGGAGTTCTTCGTTAAATGTTGATCCCAAAAATCAGTACTCAACTGCTTCGAATCATCGAAATTGATAAAAATTTTGGGTTCAAGTGGAAATTTGGTGTATTTTCGAAATCCAAAAATTGGCCCTATTTTGGTCAGATTGTGTGCAAACCTTACAATCTCTAGAAAAATCCAATCTGAACAAAATCATGTTTTGAATTTAGAAAAAATTTTCAAAATTATCAACTTTTGAATTAAAAATTTACATCACTTTCTAAGATTTGATGCAAACAAATGCCAATTTTTTGAATCAATTCGAATTTGCCTAAAGAAGTTCCCAGATATCCGTTATAATCGTGAGAAGCATTTGAATTTTTTGATTATCCAAAATTTAGAAGCTTAACTTTTTCTTGAAAATGGCGAGTTTCTCTGAAACTTTTTGCCAAGGAGCCTGTGGCCAATTTCGAAAACTTTGTCAAAATATCTGCATTTAATAGGTCTAAATTTTCGATGAAAATGTCGAGCTTAAACCATCAAAAAGTGTCAAAGTTTACAAGAAATTTTCAATCTTATTTTTCCCTTCTGAAAGAAACTTGTGCATCCGACCTCAATAGAGAGAGGGGTTCTCTGTTCTATGGTAACAATGAGTTATCATATTGAGTCTAGCTTACCATACTCATATGGCCTAAGGTTGATTCATAGAATTTGTCATCATTTCAATAGGGCGTTAACTAAACTGGTATAAAAACGCAATATTATTGTATTCTGTAACTGATGTACCAATTTATTTTTTTTTACTCAAAAGACACGTAATTATCAAAACTGTAACCATGGTTATGCTTGAAAAAAATGGTTTACCGAAAGAATTCAGAATCCTAGATTTTTTCGTTGCCAATGCTATTTTCATATCAGATTCATTGCCAACAACATTTATTAATTATACGTTGTTGAATAAGCCAGCTCATATTAATTAAACTTGTATTTTTATAGAACACATAAATTTTTTTGATCTATCAAAGCCTCTTCCAGGAGTTTCTTCATTGAGATAGTCAAGTGCTCTCTTCATTAGATGAAAAGCTTATAATCAGAACTGTCATAAGTAATCTGATTGATCTCAAGTTTTATCCGATAGTTTTTACTGATAAGAACATCTTTTCACTAAAAAAATGAAATCATTTCTTAAATATTTCTTATTTGTTGATTAACTGAATCTCTAAGAACATGGAATTAATATTTATGATGATTTCAAAGTAAGTTAATAACTTTATTTTTGATCAACTAATCTGTTCAGAACTCTTGGATCATCACGAACTAGTTTGACTTTTGATTAGATTAAAATCCACTATTCCGATCTCTTTTCTTTTCTTTATTTTATTCTATGTTCTTAACATTTCCGGTTGCTGTCCAAATTCTGGATCAACGCTTGATTCATGTCAAAAGAATTTCTGCCTTTCTTCATTCAGATCTCCTAACAAGAGAGACTTGTCCGATTTATCTTACTACAGAAGTAAAAACTAAACTTGTTTTCATCAAGTGTGTGCAAACTTTGTACTTTGTATTTTATTTATTTTTTGATTAATAAAAATGAAAGGGAACGTATTATGTCATTATGAGATAAAGAGTCGTAAAACTCCCATATTGGCACTGATGAAAACCATAAGTTTGATCTCAATATTGGATCATGAACACACATGATCTTTTTATTTTATGATCTCTTTTCACAGAGAAATAGTCAAAGGAGTGGTGGTATGGACTACTATATATATCCATACAATTAATTATTATTATTACGAGGTGATAACAAAGATAGCCAGAGAGAGAGAGAGAGAGACTGGGTAGATAAAAGGATAAATAAAAGACCTTCTCTAAGGCAATATACAGTTCTATAGTACACTTGAAGGAGTGATTGGAAAATTGTATTTTTGGTGGGTTGTGGTAATCTGTTGAAGAACCCATCTCTTCAATACTCATTAAAATTCACGCTGGTGTTTTATAATGGAACAGATGACCTCAAAATTATTACAGTATAATCCTTTTACTTCTACTGTATATACAATGTACAAGTGTGTGGGAGAGATATAGCAGTTATGATTGATTCCAATTTGTTACTTACGGAGATTGTTGGGGTATTTTAATGGTACATTTGAACTTTTATCCTTCATAAAGTAGTTTTTCAATTTTGGAAAATATGATTGAAGCTGGGTAATCGTTAGATAGACCGCTTTTCGTCTAATGATGACTATTCACACGCAGAAGAAAAGCTAATAGATTTGATGTTTAAAGAAAATAATTCTGAAGAAAAATTATTTTTAAGAAAAATCTGACTATCTTCCAAATTTCGGTTAAACTAAATATAGTGGGCGCAAAATTTAGGTTTTCAGATTAATTTTTCCTTTAACTTCCTTATTTTCCAACCAATATTAACCCTTTCGATACCAGAGGTCATATGTGATCTCTATGTTCAAACTGACTTTGTCGAATGATTTTGAAACATTTTTTCATGATTATTTTTTGATAGTATATCACAAACTATCAAGTTTGCTATCATGCTATATTTTTGCTATCCAGGCATAAGAACACCATAGATATTTGAACTTTTAAAAAATTCCTTAATTCATGATTCTTTTCGATCGAAATTATTAAACTTATCAATTTTCAGAAATAATGAGGTTAATTTCTGTAGAAGCTAAATATTTAATCCAAAACAAGGTATATTTTTTATGCATGAAATCAATGAGCAGTTCCATCTAGAGTCTCGTGAAAATGGGACAATTTTCAACCCCATTTTTACCTTAGATCTTCAATATCTAGGTTAATTTGAAATAAGATCGAATGAAATTTAAAAGATATCCTTTTTTACATTAATTGAGTCTTTGAAACAATTAACTTTCAAATAAATTCCTTCATCGGCAAAGTTACACTTTAATTTACTCACCAGTAGGTGGGAATTTCAATATAAATCAGGCCCTGATGAAATTATGTGTAAGAGAGAATTTTCATAAAATTTTCTCCTATTAAATGTTTTTATCATCTCATTTTAAGTAATTCTGATAGAGAATCAAGCCTGAAACTTTCTTCGTTTAGCTATGGTAACATATATCAATAGAATTGTTACAGTCCATAAATCATTTTAATAATGTTATTTTTACAAATTCGTTCAACGGTATTTGAAAAATTTTAAAAATACTATATTTCAGCAAGTTACAAAACTCAATATTTTCTAGAAAAATACCACTCTTTGATGATGGCATCTTCCAGTTCTTGTATATTTTTGTATTGCTTCCCATTTTTTTATATAGTGTCCACCTAATGTTCTCAATAGGGTTGAGATCAGGACTTCTAGGGGGCCAGTCTATGATATTTATACCAGCTTGGTCTAAAACCTTTTTAGTAGATTTGGATCGATGACAAGGCACGTTATCATGCTGAAAAATCAACCCATTTTCTAATATCTCTTCTTTAAATGGTAATAGGGAGTTTTCAAGAACGTTTTGATAGATTTCTGAATTCATCATGGAGCTAATGAATTCTAGTCTCAGATTCCCTCCAAAGACAGTGTGGTACAGTAGCAGTAGTGCCGTTTTTAACTTATTTGAGCATTTTGGGTTTTGTATTCACCAAACTTTAGTTTAGAATAAATAATCTGATTTTTATTTTTTCGTTTCCAGAAAATCCTTCTCGAACACAAACTGCAATGGACACCATAGAAATACTCAAATTACGGATGAAAATAAACTAGGAGAGAATCCATTAAAATTATCCTACTATTCCGGCTTCCTCCTACAAAAGGATGCCAGCTTCAATCACACTCAGACCCTTGACCGATCTCGTAATCAAGATCAGAAATGTCTTGAAGAGGACAAGTTTCACACTTTGAATATGCTACAAGAAGAAAATAAAAAGAACTCCTCTTATGATAAGAATTCAACGGATTCTCCCAAGTCTTCTAGTCACTCCTCAGGTATGTTGATTTCACGAATAGATTGCTTACAGTTCCTCACCAAAACTAACTAACAGTAACAGTTACTGAGTAGTTTTAAATACCAGTTTTATTTCTCTTGTCTATTGACGGCCCTGAAAAATAACATTTGATCCGTCTCACAATTTGAACTCAAAGTTTAAAAAAATGAAAAAATATTATTAATGATGCTTTGAAGATTCATAAAAAAAGTTACAAATATCAAATCAGGATTATTTTCATATTATGAAGCCTAGATTTTATCAATTAAAAACTTTAAATTCTGTTCGAATCTAAATTAAAATGCCCCTATAGAGAAGATCAGATGATTTCGGTTCTTCTCGGAATGACACCTGATCTAATTTTTTTTGTAAATATTCGTCTAGGGTTTATTCATGACAAGCGAATCAGTTCTTTTTATTACTTGGTTGCCAATCTATCATCGAATTTAACAACATTTTTGTCGATTTTATCAATTAGTCAACAATTTATGTTTAGTTGAAACTTTAAATCTGCTTTCTAAAAACCTATTTCTAAGCCTATAATAATCAAAAATACTCTGATCTCTACAAACCAATCGAAAGACCAAAAGATTAAGGATAAATTCAAAATATGATCCGAATGAAAATATCTTTCCTTTAATACTTTTAATTATGATTGATTAGCTGATAAAATCTTGAATATCTTTTATTGAAATTTCTGTTGCAAATTGGGCCAATTTTGCATACCCTAAATGCCGCTTTGGGATTTTAACTTCTAATCTTGAGTGCAAGTCTATTGAAAATAAGAGAAAAACATCCATTCAATATAAGAATTTCTCAAATTTATTTTCAGATAAATTTTGAAAGGTTTAACTTCTATTCAAAGATTGAATGTGAACTTTTTCCTCGATTCTAGGCTCTTACAAATTTTCTCAACCCCCAAAGAAGATTTATTTTATGTTTCTCAAGATTAGAATATTGAAATAAGAAGAGTTGTCATTTTCAACAAGTTAAAATATCCTTGTAGTTTTGCAAAATTAATGGTTATCCTTGTAAACATCTGTGTGCTATTATTGCTAATAAGTTAAGAGTTTCTCCTGGAAAATTATATCCCAAATAAATACATAGCAATCTTCTTAAAAGCAGCTGACTCAGAGATAATCATGCTTTGTGACGTCGAAAATTTGAAAGAGTCAAAAATTGAAGGTTGAATAAGAATAGATAAGATCATGCACAAGCCGGAAAAAAGCAAGAGCTGAAAATTTAGTGTCTAATAAAATATATTCCTTGTTAGTATTAAAAATTATTTTCTTCTGAAAATTTTTGTGGTTAATTATGGAAAAATAATTTCCTTGGGGTCTTTTTTGGAATCAACGCAAAGATTAAATTTATGTCCTGTAAAATCCTTCTCCGGGACTATAAGGGTTTAGAAGATTTCCTTTTTCTTCATCTATATCTAGTGATAAAAGAAAGGTTTTTCCTCGTCTGAATCATTTAAGCATCTCTAAGCAATGTAGGTTCTTCACTATGCCCCGAATGAATCACAGAAGAAACGCACTTAGAGCCAACTTTTTTTATAGATTCAATTTTAGTTGACTAATGATCTACTTAATACTTCCTTAGTAATTATTAGATACAAAGCTATTTTATAAATAAATTTCACCACCCATTCGATAGGAAATTTATTAATCTCCTGGAATACGCAAAGATCTCAGCCTTATCATTCGTCAAACTCGTGCTATAATTCTTCAAAGAATGTTGATTTTTTCAAAAATTTAAATTTAATTTTTGTTTAAAACGTTTTTTTTGAAAACCTATTTTCCTAATTCATAGATGAAAAGTAAGATAACTTTTATTGAGTAATTATTACTGAGTATTATACCTAGAGAGAAGAATCAGAATTATTTGTAATCAAAATTTTCGAGCCCTTGTAATTCTATTAGTGTATAGCATATTTCTGGATAAATTAATGTTAAAAATGTCAACTTTCATTAATAATTCACTGATAATTTAAAATTTCCATGGCGCCAATTCTGGGTTATGAAAATGTCTCAGAACAGAATAGGGTTTAAAAATTAATATTCTGATAAATCTGTACAATAAAAAGATTAGATCAAAACCCATCTTCCATGTCAATAAAGTACGTATATGATAAGATAAATACCAGTCGATAATTTTAATTATCTTTCTATGCCAACTATGCAATGCAATATGAATTTCTTTTTAAAATCAGTTTATATGATTTATCATTCATATCTGACATGGAATATTATTGCATAAAAAAGAACGAATTTTGTTGAATCCAGTATGAGAAAATACGCCAAATTTGAAATCTTGAAATAGCGCCAAATTCCCATTTTTTGAACATTGAGTTGAGAATTTTTGTTGATTTCAATGTGAGAGAGTGATCAAAAGTTGATTCATAGGATCACAATAGGACAAAAAAACCGATGATCATCATAAAATTTTTGATAAATTCGTCATTTTACTGGGATCTTGAAATATCAAATTTCATCGACTTTCAAGTAGGGAAAATGGTCGAAAAATCTAAATTTGATTTTGACACGAATATGGGGTGATTCTTAAAACAAGATTCAGCCTATTTGATTTCTTTGACTAATTGTGATCCTAAAAATCAACTTTTGATCACTCTTTCACACTGAAATCAACAAAAATTTTCAACTCAAAGTTCAAAAGAGTGGGAATTTGGTGCTATTTCAAGATTTCAAATTTGCCGTATTTTCCTTGAAAATTAATTGTTCCAAAATTTTTTCTCCTTATTCTGAAAGAGGGCCTCATGATCTAGATTCTAAAAATTCTTGATCAAATTTGATTTTTCGGTGATTTTTATTTTTTTTATAGCAAAAAAGCGATAGAAAAAAAAGTTATCAAGTCTAGTTTTCTAAGATACATGAATCTATATCTGAAATAAGGCTGTCTTTCTGAGACAAATAATTTGCACCTGTTAAATTTAAATTACAGTAAAAATATTTTTATTGAAACACGAATATTTAGTATTATTTATCTCGACCAATCAGAATGCAGCAAGTGATTTCTATACATTTATATAGGTCGAGATAAATAATACTTAATTAGGGGGTAAATATTCGTGTTTCAATAAAAATAAGATTAAAACTAGCATGACTTCTAGTCAGCAACCTCCAAAAATAAGATGTTTCAATAGAAATATTTTTAGCTGTAATTGAGATTATATTTTTCACAAAAATGCATCAAAATTTATCTGTTTGTTATTCTATCTTGAGACTAAATCAGTCCAATATTTTATCGGTTTAATAAAATATTTTTAAGCGCGCATCTGATTCTTCTCTCAACCGAAGAAAACATTCAACTTTTCAGTATACCAAAGACAGGCTTCGAACCAGATTGTGAAGCAATGTTTCTAATCCCCGTTATTTTTGTCGTATTCACTACAATTTGGTTCATTTTTTTCACAAACAAGTGATATTTTAAACGTATAAGTTTCTTCAAAATAGAATTATCACTTGAGAAATTACCTGTCACGTGTATGACCCGATTTAGCATAAAGGCTTGAAAAGCTTACTCATCACTCTATTCTATTATGTTTTATTTAAAATTTTTCCACTTCTCAAGGAATTTTTTCCGTAATGATAAGCAGTGGCGAGAATACCTCGGACGAAATGCATCTCAAAGGGACTCCATCGAACTCGGCAGAAACAAAAACTCTGAATGATCCAATAGATTTAAATTTAGATCAGAATATCCTCAATTCTATGAAGAATGTTGACAATTTATTTTGGAACATCCAGGAGAAATTCGTAAGTTGGAATTTAAAAAAAGGCAGATTGTTTCATAAAAATTTGAAAAAATCAATACAACTGCGTATTACGTGAGAAGGTTGAAATTATCCATCCATAAACTTTCATGAATCACATCTTGTAATTATGGACCAATCAATATCGGCCTAGTTTCAGATAATTCTCTTTTGACTTGGTTGGTTATCAATAGAGAAATATCAAAACTTTTCAATAAGTAACAACAATGGAGAGTTACGTAGATAACTAATTCCGAAATGCTGGTGAATAAAATTTCATTTCTCAGCGAGAGAGTCAGATTCTATTTTTAGTTAAATGTTTCTTCAAGTTTTCTTTCTTTAAAATGATAACTTGAGACGTTTCCAATTACAAGACACGAGTTTAATTGATAAGCCAATATTATTACAATATTCACATTTTCTATACCAATGAATTTCTTTCTTTCTCTGTGCCGTTTTTAATATTAGAAATTGAAGAAAGATTCATTACAACAAGACTCCTGATAAGAATCATATAATACGGATTGCCTTTCCCAGACTATATAGTAGTTTTTATTTAGGCAAGCTTTAATAAATTCAAATTATCTTGTACTATTCAAGGGATTTCTATACTGGATGTTTTAATTCTTTTTTTTAATTCATAAATATATAGAGAAGATTATTAAGATTTTTCTAAAAAAATCAAATCAAAACCTAATTGATATACAGAAAAATTATTTTTATTGGAACACGAGTAATTAGTAATTACTAATTACTAATAACCCTCCCTAATTAAGTATTATTTTTCTCGACCAATCAGAATGCAGCAAGTGATTTCTATACATTTAGATAGGAAAATAAGTTAGTTTTTGTGAAAATGGGAAAATTCACTGTTTTCAGGGGAAAATGAGTGCCAAATCCATCTTCAGCACATTTTAAAACCCCTGATCATCATTGAAAAGGAAAAGACAACAGATTGGTGAGTATATACGAGAAAATGTATTTGGTAAAATTATGTCAATTACAAAAAGTGAGATAGTTTTTGAAGGAATAAAGGACAGGAGAAACTCTTTGAAACTTAGATTGGACACATATAGATATACGATTTGAGCATAAAACCAAATGACTTAGTTTAGTACTGTTTCGTGAAAAATTGTATTGAATTAGATAAATGTATGCTGATAATTTGATAAAAAGGTTGAATCCAAAAATTTCCTACTAGACGGGGTTATTAGTAATTACTCGTGGTCCAATAAAAATAATTTTTCTGTGAAGATGAGAAGTTACTTTTTTACAAAAAACTCAATATTTTTCTCAGGAAAGTCAGGAAAAATTTTATTTTGCCAATTCCATGATAAAATGAGCCAAAAAATTCAATCTGACCAAAATAAAGCCGTTTTTTGAATTTCGAAAATACACCAAATTTCCACTTTTTCAACTTTTAAGCTCAAAATTTTTGAATACAGGTAGAAGATGGTGCCAATTATTTCACAAATAAGGCCTTTATTTCGGGCATACTCATCAGTGTGATACATGCCATATAAGTACAAATTTGCAAAGATAAATAGTTAACAGTCATTGGTTCAAAATTATTACAATTGTGGTTGGTCAGACCCTTTTTTAAAGGGTTGACTACTCGATTTTTTAGATCGTAGTAATTTGAGTATTTGATAAATAATTAACATTAAGATATAAATTACATTGATAATTAATGGGTTTTTTAGAATTTTCAGTTAGTTAATTATTTTGAAATTAAATTAGCGCCTCATTGTGTAGGGGGATAGAAGTCTGTAATTTGTCTGTTCACTTCCACTTCTGCTCTCATTCTTTTCCTTGAGGGGGGTTGGGAGGATGATTGTTGATGTGGCTTTGGTTTTGGGAGGTTCATTGATTTGACGTGATTCTTTTGAACACAGAGATTAGGCTTTTCCAAATTGATAAGATAAGCCTCAATGCCTTTTAACATGCTTACGTTGTTTCCATAAGATTTGTAAATAATTTCGAAGTTTTTTGAGGAAACATTGGCTTTGCATGTCTTCAAGTGATCTCTTACGGCAGTCTGACCTTTGTGGAGATGTTCATCTACCCTGTCTTCTAGCCTTCTTGTGGTATGTCCTATATACATTGCATCACACGGACACTTAAATTTGTACACTACATGCGTCTGCTTCGATTCGTCAATTTTGTCCTTTGAGAAGTTTCTAAGCATTTTATTAGTTTTGTAAACGAACCTAAGATGAGCATTTGGGTAGGCTTCAGTGAAAGCATTGTTTATCTTCTTCTGGAAGGTTGTTATTGCTTGATCTCCTATGAAGGGCAAAGAGAGCACAGCATGCTTGTCGTTCATCTCTTTGGGCTTGTTCCTTGGTGTATATAGTTTGGAAAGTCTGTCGTTTATGAGCTCAATTGGATAGTCATTTGACAGGAAGATGCAAATAAGTTTTTCTAGTTCACTTTCCCAGGTTTCATCTGATACGATTCGTCTCACTCTTTTGGCCAGGGATGTTATTAGACCTCTTTTCTGAGTCATCGGAACGTAGGAGTTGAAATTCAAAAGGCGTCCTGTGAACGTGTTCTTTCTATGGATGGACCTTACTACGGTGACTCAGCTCAAAACCGATGTTTGTACACATCTCACAGATCAAAATTTTTTAATTATTTCAAAGATTTGAAGCAGTTAAGTATTGATATTCAGGATCAACATCAGACGAAGATTTCGAATTTGGCCGTAGAATTTGAGAGAAAATTACTCTTTCCAAGAAAAAGTTCAATCTCTATATTTAGGATCATTTTCCCTCGTGAAAATCGAAAAACTCAAATGGTTCGATTTCCCACCGTATTGACGAATTTCTGTGAATTCCTGCAGGCGAATTCGAAATCTTCGTCTAATGTTGATCCTGAATATCAATACTTAACTGCTTCAAATCTTTGAAATCATTAAACATTTTGAGCTTAAAAGTTGAAAAAGTGGAAATTTGAAACATTTCTGAAATTCAAAAAACGGCTTAATTTTAGTCTGATTAAATTTTTTTCGGAAATTTTTTTTGTTTTGAAAACTAATCAGCTCATTTCATAGTGGAATCCATAAAATAAATTTTTTCCTGACTTTCTGGATAAAAATGTTGAGATTTTTGTTTAAATAGGAAATTCTCATTCATGTCAATTAGGTTTACTAATAAGTAGATTTTACTAATCTTGGTTATTTATCAAAGTTTCTGGGATTTTTCGGATTTCTCTAACGTAAACTATAATTATTAGGTTGTGCGATAAGTAATGGGACTGATTAGAATGAATTTGATTTGAATGAAACTGATCGAAACTGAAACTAGATTAGACAAGGGGGATTTTCGCTGTAACTGATTTAGACCATTACTAAGAATTCATCAAATTTAGAGTTGAGAAAGGGGATTAAATCCATTTTCAGTCACATCTTTTGATTTGGAAATTTTGATCTTAAGAAAAGGTTCGAGAGATTTGAATTGGGGATGATCAGACGGCACAAGATAAAGACAATTAGGGAAATGACCTTTGAACCAACCAACTTTAGATAGCAAACATATTTCAATTTAACAAAACTCTACCCATAAAAAAGTACATTTCAATCACAAATTTTTCAGTTAAACATGTATTATATTGCTACAGATTGTATTAAACAAGTTGTAACTTGGTTATTAATTTAGGAAGGTTTTCCAACAATGAGATGAAGACCTAGTACAGATTCAAGGTCAATTCTTACCAACCATAGTAAATTTGAATATTTATATGTATTCCCATTGTGAAGCCTTGTAAACATTTTGGAACGCTCATTACTTGACTTTTTTCCATATACACAGATAGGCTTGCATCATTGAGAAAAATTGTTTATTCGGGAGCTGTTCGGCATAGATTGACCATAACGTTTTTAACTTGTTACCTGATTATGATGTCTTCTGGCTTGTATTGGTCAATCTGTAGAAAAAGTAGTATTATTTCTTAAAAAAAGGTATAGTGATTGTTATAGTAATCGGAATTACTAGAGTAATAACTCTGATAATATAATTATCCCTTGAAGGAAAATTAAAATTAAGATTAGAATTTAAAAAATTTAGATTACCCTGATAAAAATAGTTTGGACTCACACAATATTTCGAATACATGTCGTATTCTTCTTCTGGCGTGAGATTTTTCAATAAACCTGAGATACTTAAAACCTTTTGTGTCAAATCAAAACATTAAGAAAACATTAAAATTTCCAATATTTATATCTGACGTAAAAATCCTATTTTGTACATTAAAGTCTATGATTTGATCTGGATTATCAGCCCACTGGCTTTTGATAGTGGCCGGTATTCAATCACTATTCATTAATTCTTTCCGACATAAAAAGATCCTTATCAAGATTCAAATATCGGCCACACGCAGACCAAACTAAAGAATCAATTTAAAGAACACATCTTGGTTGTTTCAGATTTTTCTAGTGAAAATACTTGAAACCTGGGAATTAACTACATCCTGGAAATTAATTTTTGCTAAGAAATTTTCACATGAAATCTTACCTTTTATCCTATTTCCATTTCATCTCAAGAATTAGAATGTTTTCACACGATTTCTTGAGAGTTAATTAAAAATAACATTTCCCCCAACTTTCATGTATGAATTCCTCGTTGTATCTATGTGTCTAATGTCTGGCCATGGAATTCCCTATTAAATTATGTAGCTTTTCCTTGGTAAAATTGCTTGATTTTCAAACAGTTTAATGTAATAAAATCTTTGCTTGAGTTTAAAAATAAATTTGAAATTAACAAAAATCAAATTCGACTAACTTATCTTATAAAATGAAAATTGCGATAACTCGAAATTAAGAAAATTAATTTTTTATGTTGGTCTCCAAAAATCTTTAGAAAATTTCGATACCTTGATGAATCATAAAATCCCAAATTCATCGAGGATATTGATTGGAGTCTTAACAGTTAGCTTCAGCTGTGATTCAGTGTACTCAATTTTCTTTATCTCGTTCAAGAATTTTTGTTATTCATCTTCCTTCTGTTAAACTATGGTTAGAGTACATTCGAATTAGTTTCAAGGCTGGTATTCCTTTTATAACAGAGAAACTGAGACAAGGTATATATATGTAAACTTGTAAAAGTTCAAGATATTTCTTTACACTTTGAAGAAGAAATTATTTGTATAAAATTTAAGTAAATTGAAAATATATAATTAAAATACAAATTTTTGTAGAAGAGGGCTAACAGAAGAGTGTAAGAACGGATGTTGGTTAACTTCGAAGCAGGTCGGAATGTTTTTTCTAGAGGGAGGGTGTATTTCTAATCTCACCCTCACTTTTGATGCATGTTTTCTGCAAGAGGGAAAATAAAAAAAATGTTTTTCAAAAAGTTGTACTTTTTCCTTAGAGAAAATCAAACTTTTTCCTCTCTGGGGAAGAATTTTTAATAAAGTTTTGATCGTTCCTGATTTGAATCTCGTTTATTGGGTATGTCTAAGTTGTTTTCAAACTTTACGACAAAAAATTTATGGTTCGTCTAAAAAAGGGAATTTCTTTTAGAAAGTTTACAAAGTTCGTTCAGAATTATTCAAAAATTTTCATTCCTAAAAAACTACAGTAATCTTATTTAAAAAGAGACAATTAGGGTTACTATTTCTAGACAATCTCCTAAAATCAGGTATTTAAAAGATATGAGGAGTTGATCTTTGAATGCTCACGACCCCGGTCCCAATAAAGGGGACGCGTCTATGCCTGACATACATATTTGGAATGTTTCTTTACTAAACCTAATCGACATGAAGAAGAGAATTTACTATTTTTACAAAAAACTCAATATTTTTCTCGGAAAGTCAGGGAATAATTTATTTTTCAAATTCCAATAAGTTGTGGAAATTTGAAAAAAATTCAGAAAAAATTCAATCTAACCAAAATTAAGCGGTTTTTCGAATTTCGAGAATGTTCCAAATTTCCACTTTTTTAACTATTGAATTCAAAGATTTGAAGCAGAAGAAATTTGAGATCGCAATTGGACAAAGAATTCGAATTCGGCTGCGGAGGTAGAAAGGAATCAACTGTTAACTGAAAAAGTTAATCTTTTAAATCAGTGATAATCAATAAACTAAATTCGGTAGCTCAGCTCAAAGCCAATCTCGAAGAAGACTTAACTCAAATAAATTAAAATTTTTCGATTTCCCACCATAATGACGAATTTTTGCATCTGAATTCGAATTCTTTTTTCTTATGCTGATCTCGAATAACTGCAATTAACTGCTTCAAAACTTTGAAATCGATAAAAATTTTGAGCTCAAAAGTTGAAAAAGTGGAAATTTCATGAAATTCGAAAAATGGTCTAATTTTGGTTAGATTGAATTTTTTCAGTAAATTTTCTAAATTTCCACAACTTATTTTATTATGGAATTGGAAAAATATTTTTTTTTCCTGACTTTACGGAAAAAAAGATTGGTTTTTTGTAAAAAGAGTAAATTCTCATCTTCATGTCAACTAGGTTTAGTTTAAAAATTTATTAGCTGAGTCTTATCTCTGAGACAAGATGTGTTACTTCTCCGCATCCAATTAGAGACTAAAAGTCACCATAGATCATGCTTAAAATACTTGATAAAAACTACAAAAAAGTATATCAACCCGAGCGATGGGGACATGAACTCTTCTGACGAGTTTGAGTCTGCGATTTTTTATGGCGATATATTTGAGACTCTTTCGGGATTGACATTCCCCTGTTCTAATTTCTATCATGTATTTTGTTATAAGAGAAATACGAAATTCATCAATCAGTGATTATTAATCACACATGGTTTGAAAAAATTTACTGCTAAAAAATCTAAAAATTTGCATATTTTTTAATCACATTCTTAATATTATAGATTGAGGTCTCAATTGCTATCTAGGTTGATCTGGTATACTTGGCCTCTTGAAAACTCTTGCTTAGAAACAGGTTCTTTTTCCGATTCTTTCTTATATATTGTAGACTTGAATGAAATTTTTCAAAATTACTTAAATCACCCATCGATATAAAAAAACTAATCTTCAAGTATTTTAATATAATACCACCAAATTTCGCTTCAAAATGCTTCTGGAATAAACAAAATTGTAAAAATTTTCAAACTTAAATATTTTTTGACCGATCAAAATTGGAATATTCATTTAAAATAAGAGAAAAATCTTTCTTTAACTATTGAAAAACAATTTAAATTCGATTTAATTCATTTTTGCAACTTTTCATGGAGAAATAATGTGAATTCAAGTTGAAATTATGAATAATAAACATTAAAAAACGTTTTAAATTTGAATATTTTTGTTTATTCCTTTAGAAGCATGGAAAAGGTATTTTGAAGCGAATATTAATAAGATAATATTGAAATACTTGAAGATTAAATTCATCATATCGATGGGCGATTTAAGTAATTTTGCAAATTATCATCCAAGTCTAATTTATAGTATATAAGGATAATTTAGTTTTAATTGTTCAAAAGTAGAATATCATAACCAACTGTAGTTCAAAATCTGAATACAAACATAGTATTAAGCTTATAGAATCGGAAATATACTGTCCTACTAAAAAAATATTCAATATTACTCTTATTTCAGACAAAATCGTATTTTTTTGTATTGATAACAAATTGCCATATTTTTTTAACTTCCAATAAATAAAAAGATACAGGTGAAAAGATTTTAATTATTCCAAAAGATGTCTATGTAAAAATACAGCTGATTAAACTGGTACACTTTTCGATGATTTCATTCTTCAATTGGATTAATAAAATTATCGAACTACAGATTGTAATAAAGATGTAGCTTATCTGAGGATGGGAATTTATGATTTAAACATAAGAACTTTTGGATTCAGTAACACAGGATCTAAAAACTATAATACGGTTCATTAAAACTTGGGTTACCATAGTAGGATTTTCCAAACGTTTCGACTTTCATGATTCCATTACTATCAGTTTTGTCCAGTCAGATTAGAGAATGCAAGAGTTTGACCTATGATAATAAATTGTTGAAAATTAGAAGAAGGATAAAGTAATATAAATGTAATTTAACTTTCTTCTTTTGCCAAGAAACTAAATCCAAAACTGGTCAATGTTCACTTCGCCATTGAAGCCTTTATTCTGGGTATATTCACAATGTGATACAAATTTGTAAAATAAATATTTAAAAATAAATGAAATTTTTTATCTCAATGATGACTAATAGTCATTGACTAAGCCGGGAAATAACTGCTTTGTGTTCTTTGATTGATATTTTTAAATTTCTACTAGTTTGACCAATATAACTTTGGGTTAATCACCCCAAGAAAATTTTTTTTCCAAAAATCACCCCAATGAAAATTTAAACTCTTTACCTCGAATCAATTATTCTCCTTACAAAATTCCCCTCTTATTGAATGGTGTAACTTGAATGATTCAAATTCTTTTTGCAACATAAGTTTCAGAAAGATTGAAAGTGAACTTACTCCTTATATAGAACCTTTAATGGAAAATACCAGGGTTCTTATAAATTTTTGCTATCCTTAAAGAAGATTTATTTCTTGTTTCTCAAGATCGAAATAGTGAAATAAGAAAAGTTGTTAACTTCACCAAACTCCAATGTCCTTGTAGTTTGCAAAAATTAATGAATATCCCTATTAATAAAAAAAGTTAGACGTTTTTTTTAAATGTATGAATACAAAATAATCTCCTTGAAAGCAGCTTATTCGGAGATTATCATGCTCCGTGACGTCGAAAATCTGATGGAGTCGGAAATTCAAGGATAAAATATGGAAGACCATGCATAAGCCGTAAAACATCAAGCGCTGAAAAAAGGGTATTTTTAAAAAATTTTTGGTTTGAATTTTGGAAATTTTTGGCGTGAATTTTGGAAAAAATTTCTTTAGAGGTGAATTTCGGAGAAAAAAGTTTCCATGGGACCATTCCTGGGATTAATCCTATAACTTTTATCAAAACTACGCTTTAATTTATAAATACCATAACGAAACTTTAGATTTAGTTCATGAGACCTGTTCAATAGGGATAGATTTTTCAATTCTAATATGCTCAATTTAATTTTCCCTGGTTAAAAATGTGGTTCAGAATGAATTTTTAGTTCGAACTGTTTAAATCTTCATCCAAAATTATTAAAGTGGTCAAGATAGTGTCAAAGTTTCATTTTTTGTCATAAATCTCTCAAATTTGATATAATTACTTTTAAGTAGTCATCGAAGATTTTGTGGATTTTGAAATAGTTGACCCATAAGACTTATTTATATATTGAAAATAATTGGGAGAAAAATATTTTAGCTTCTATCATGAGAAAAAATGGCCAAAATCAAATTCAGCTATTTTAAGGGTTATTTAGGGAAATAATAGTGGTTGACAGGGTTATTTTGAAAAATGCCGGGACACACCACTTTTTATTGAAAAATGCCATCAGTTTCTGACACTATTTTGAAAAATGCCGTGACACACCGGAATATTTTTGAAAAATGCCATTAAATTTCAATTTTTTTCTAAATCTCTATTTTGATGTAAGTTTGCTTATTTCGCGAGAATTTGACACCCAAATTCGTCTCAAAAACTCCTCTGTGGCTGATTAGTAATCAGTGATTACTTAGAGGAAATCGATCCTTCAAATTGGGCAGAACATGCTTTTCCTAAGTGCCGCTATGCACAAACAAATGAGCTATACACAGATTATTTCACAAAGATTTTCGATAAGATTCTTGAGATTGCACGGACCTTGGATGTTTTCCCATCTGTTAACGAGCAACATTTCCGTGTTGGTCAAGATCTTTCGAATAAGGTATATAGGAACGTTGACATTGGTAACAATAAATGCTCGTGCGAATTCGGTTAGCATAACGGAATTCCGTGCGCACATATCATTGCCACTTATATTCATTTATCAAAACCATTCGAGCATATGGTCGCGAAACATTTCAAAGTAAATGAAATGATCAAAATGTACGGCAATGAATTGATCTACAGCGACATAAATAAACTCGCGGAAACAGATTTGATAGGTAAAGACAAGAATTCTCAGCGAGGACGGCCAAAGAAAAAGAGATTCAGATCTGAGGCAGAAAAAATTTTGTGAAAAATTTGTTGAATACACTTGGATCCATTGACTTTTTCTAATGTTTTTTTCGTAATCCCTTGAATTGAGATATCAAGACAAAAACTAAGCAAACTTGCATCAAGATAGAGATTTAGAAAAAAATTGAAAAATTTCATGGCATTTTTCAAAATACCTCTGTCAACCACTATTATTTCCCTAAATAACCCTAATTTTAATACAAAATCCTTGTTTCTATTGCAGCCAGTTCATAAATAGATTTCGGACCATATGTTTTATACATCATTCGATTTCTCCTAAAGAATTCATTCCAGGCTAGATATTGAAAATTTGCAAAATCTATTGGCGCCAAATTTTCAATTTGTGACACTTGAGATTTGATTGTAATTAAGAGATATCGATACTTGTTACTCAAAAATATTCGATAATTGCAAGGGATTTAGTTTTTTCTTCTAGCTGAAAGGTAGACTTCCATCTTTCTTGATGAATTTAACAAAGAGTTGAGTGAAGAAATGCGTATCCCGGAAGAGGTTGCTCCCCAATTTGTCAGAGTAAATATTCCTGTTGTCAATGACAACTCTTTAGTACTTTTCCTTTTAATGCTCAGTCCTCGTTCATATCTTCCTCTAGATCATTAATTAAATATATTTAGTATTTATAGTTAGATAAACCCTTTTAAAGTACATATTTAAGAGTTTTTTTATTTCATCAGTATATGGGCAATTACAAACTATTTTTCAATTAGAAATTTAATCTATACAGCAAATTGATATCCCTTGTTAATAAGTAACTAAAAATAGTTATCCATTGATTCTAAATAAGGTTCCCTAAAGAAGGGTAATTTTTTTGAAAATGCACTCAAGTATTTAGAATGTTATTTTGAACATTTATTTGCTCTTACGTAAAACAATAGCTGTAGATTTCAATGATCCAATCACCTGTTCTATTGTGTAGAATCTACACTGGGGATAAATATTTTCAGAAACGAAAAATGCCAATTTTAACCACTATTATATTTGAAATGATAGGTTGGCTTTTAAAAATGAATTCGAATTCGAAATCAGTGTAATCATTCTCTGTAAGATGAACTCAGAACAGAAAGAAATGCCAATGACATAAAATGTCCTAATTAATTTTCGTATGAGCACAGAAACATTTATGTTTTTAAATATTTTACAATTAACTTTAGATAAATCTTAAACAAGATACGGTGAGAATAGAACATGATCTCAACTACAGTTCAAATATGATTCGAGATATATCCAAGAAACAGAAAATAATTTGTGAGTTTACTTTTAAGTAGTTATATAAAATTATGAGGAAATTTTAAAACTAAGATCTCAATTTTAAACACAGAATAGACAAGTTTTTGATTATATGACTCTTTGCTACCTGAGTGAGTAGTGAAAAGATTTTATTTTCCTAGTTGACCTGGTCAGAAGAGAGCCAAGCTCTTGTGACTCACCTCTCCAATTCAATGATGAATCAGCAGTAACCAGTTCAAATTCGCACACATCGAATCAGTCATGCCGGGTGACCAGCATTCGACGCCTAAAACAGTTTCATCCACATTCAGACAATATGAAATTTCAACGATTTCCCATTGGGATTTCTCCAAAAACTAAAAGCCTATCCCAATCAGCCTCACGCCTTTCCGTAAAACAGTCAGAAGTTGATGATATCAAAAGGAAGCGTAATCCATTCAATGGCCTAATAAGTCGTTGTCGAAAGTCTTTAGAAAATATCACTCAATCAAGCCGTGCTTGTAAGCCAAATGTATTTCAAATTAATTGTACAAACTTGTATCCGTTAGCCCATCTATAGATCATGAGTGAATTATGAATTCCCATCTTCATTTTAACTAGGTGTAGACCTCGATAAAAATTTTGTAGATTCAGATTAGAATAAAAAACCATTTAGTTTAAAATAAAAACTAGAAGAAAAATAGTCAGGTAGCAAATTATAGTCAATCTATGCCGAACAGGTCTCTTCTCTTCCAATTTTAGATGATAGAGAAGTTGAAATTTGCTTTAATTGCTTTAAATTTTCTTTAGCATCTGAAGGTATGCATCGTTCTCATGACTACACCATGATGGCGTCTAGTGGAAATATCAATGAATTGTCTCGCATTATTCCCGTTGAAAAGTCAATATACCACGATGATACCGGACATATCATCACAACGAGCACCACAAAACTAGAAGTCATTCGTAGTAACTTCAAAAGATCAGTCTCCGATTTCTTCCACAATTCTTCCTCTCGCAGAAATAGCACTGCTTTTCAACATTGAAAGAGTTTTCCTCCCACAGACACCCCTCCCCTCCTTATAAATAGAGCATTCAATCCTTGACCTGTATCAATATAAATTTATTTTTTCTATGATATATGAACCAAAAAACAGTTTTTAATAGCAAGAATTTATTGTAGAGAAATGAACTATCTTTAATAGGCCGATTATCACTAAATCGAATAGGGTTGGCTGAAAATTGAAGAGCTTCCAAGCCTGGGTTTCTCTCGGCAGAAACGAAACGAAACATTGTTGAAATCTTTCAATGATTATAATAATCTATGTCAATGTGAAGAAAAATTATCCAATAATACGAGATTGAAATTGTTTTAAGAATAAATAATTTAATGTAACCACTTGATTTTATTCAAATTCCAATGTAAAAAAATAGGATACACCTTCTTGCTCTTGAATTGAGGAGGCGTCATTACTAGGCCTAAGATGCTCATTTTTCCTGGTTTAATTGATCATCAGACCAACCAAGCATGGTGAATTCTTCAGCCTAAAAAGCTCTTCCAATGAATGTTTATAAAATGAAAATATTATTTTTGCTCAGAAAATTTAAGGTTAATAAAAAAATACCCTACTCACAAGTATGATTTTAATTTCGAAAAGGGACAGTAAAAAGGTTAATTTTTGGTTCACAAGTCAAAAGTATGATAACCCCAAATAAGAGAAAAATTTCGTACGGTCTGGAATAGCTTTTCTCAATAATTAATCTTGATCCAAAGAAACTCGATAAGAGGATTATTCCTCTGATAAACCCATTCTATGAGTTGACAATCGATTAAAGAATTATAATATTGTAAAAATAAAGATATCTGCGTATAATCCAATCTAAAGCTAGTTGACATGAAGATGAGAATTTCCTATTTTTACAAAAAACTCAATTTTTTTATCCAGAAAGTCAGGAGAAAATTTATTTTTTTGGATTCAACTATGAAATGAGCTGATTAGTTTTGAAAACCAAAAAAATTTTCGAAAAAAATTAAATCTGACCAAAATTGAGCCGTTTTTGGAATTTTGGAAATGTTTCAAATTTCCACTTTTTCAACTTTCAAATCCAAAATTTTTATCGATTTCAAAAATTTGAAGCAGTTAAATATTGATATTCAGGATCAAAATTAGACGATAATAATATTTGACCTTAAAATGAATTTCAGTTATATTTATTCATGTTTCTTTTGGATTTTCTTACTGTCTAACTGTAAATCTTTAGCCCCTAATTTGAAATCTTTGAAATTCATTTTCATAAGTTTAAAATCCAATTGTAAAACCCCCACCCCTGAAATTATTTTTTGACTAATAGGAAATCTATTTGGATAAGTTTATTCTCTTATTGTAAAAGTATGAAATCTAATTGGATATTTTCAAAATTCATTTATAAACTTTTGCAAACTATCTGAAAACGGTATACTCTGTATTTTGATTTTTCAACAAATTTTTTGATGGATCAAGATGAAAATACAATATTAAAAGGTAAAAATATCATTATTATGATAACTGATAATTATAATTATCAATAACAGTTTTAAGTTTATGTTCTCTGAAAATCTCAGTATTTTCTAATTCAGAGAGTGCTCCTTTTTTATTTTCATGTTTTAAAAAGTTAATGATTGTCTAATAAATTTGATAATTTGTTCATAATAATAACACGGGTGGTGGAAAAAAATATTTTATTCAGATAAGATTTTTTACGCTGATCACGAATCTGACCTTAAAATAGTGCTAAAGCACCCACGAGCTGAGATATTGGCCGAAACACAAATTTGCACAAAATTTCAGACTATCACTTCAAAAATTTCATTTTTTCCGGTAATGAACCTTAATATGAAACAGAAGTCACACTTTTGGATAGAAGACAAAATGAAGAATCTAACGGTTACCAAATTATGGGTATACAAGAGGTTCATGACTCTAATTAAAGCGGGAAAAAAAATTTGCGAAAAAAAATTGAAAAATAACGGTATTTTTTTGTGTCAAAATCTAAATAACTCGGTAACGAAAAAAGATAATTCCAATTTTTTTGGCAATCTCGTAGAAAATTTTATTCTCTACAAATTCTAATCTTTATATTTATTCAAATTGTTTCAATTTCAGAAGTTATTGGCTAATACCAACTTTTTTGATATTCTTATCCTTGCTCTTTCCTGATTGGTTTATTTATTGCACATGAATAAACTTGATGATTAAATTTTTGGAAAATATTTCAACCCTTTGAAAAGCCACCTCATTTGATGAAATAAGGCTTAAAATATGTTTTGTCTAGACTGCATGTCTGCGTTTGACAGTATATCAACAGGTTTCAATCCCATTATTGTTAATAAAAAAAGGGATTGTTTTTCAAAAGATATCTTTGGGATATTTTTTTTTCATCTTCCCTTCAAAAATAGCCCCTCTATCTTCTTATTGGATAGTCCTTGGGTTCTGATATGAGCCAATCATTTTCTATTATCTATTGTATAGGAATATCATAATTGTAATTTGCACTGAGGAAACATTGTATTCACGTCTTCTCAAAATGAACAACCGCAATTTTCCCTGTCGAAATGATAAAGACAAATTCTGCTACATCTGCGGTTATTTTTATGGCAACAGGAAAATGTTCTTGATCGATGATCACCTTTATTAAGTATAGAAAATTATTTCGGTCAGGCCGTTAATGCTGCTAGACACTTTTCTCCATCATCCGTGTGCCGGACGTGTTTTTCCATGGTTCTATACCCGGAACGGTCGTCAAAAAGAAATCGTGTTAAAGCATGGTCTGAAGCATTCAACCATGAACAAGATTGTTATTATAATCTTTATAGATGAATCAAATTTTTGGGATTTACAGTAAAAATATTTCAATTGAAACATCTTATTTTTATTGAAACACGAATATTTACCCCCTAATTAAGTATTATTTATCTCGACTGACAAACTTTATAAAAGACTGACAAACACAATAAGAAATAGGAAAAGAACTTTAGTAAAATGCTATCTAGATGAATATTTGTTCTTCCAAGAGTAAAAAGGAAGAGTTTTTACAGAGACTATTAAAGAAATTATTCATATTTACAATTTTTAAGATTAAATATAACTTTTTTTATTATTCATCTCGTAGTTTTCTTTAAATTGTCAAAATTACTTTCAAGTAGTAAGCCGTATATATAATTGATAAACACACCTACCTATTCTTAACATTAACCAAATATTTTATCTGTAACAAATCTTTTATGTATCTAAAGAATAATTAAAAACAATACCGATCTGATAAGTGATTAAATTTCAACTATCATTCTTTCAAGATATTAAGCAATGAAAAGGCTTCAACTCCCGTAATTGATTGCTTGGAATGACTGATTTTCTAGATATTTAACTACTTTTTAGCTCTATTATAATAGAAAAAACATTAATTTATTCAGTAAAACAACTTGAAAAAGTTTAGAGAAAAAGAACGAATATTTTAGTGATAAACGTTATATTTTGCCGGGTCTCTCCAGACTCTACCTCGGATTAGATATAAATACTACGAGATGGTTTTATACCTCGTTTAGGAAACAAGGGGTTGAGAGTTTCATCTCTCATTTCACTTTCTGTCTATAAAGAAATGCATCGATTTGTAAGTGGATTCTCTTCTCTTTCGTTTAGTCACTGAGCATTTTTCCCTTTTCTCGCTAATTACAGATTGGCTTGTAATTTGACCCGCTGTAGAGTCTGGAGAGACCTGGCGAAATATAACGTTTATCACTATAATATTCGTTCGTCCAGAACCAAATAATATTCTTGATAAGGTTCGACAATATTATTGTTCAAATCAATCACTTTTTCATTTGACTCAATTCCCTCTTAAATATTCACTTGTTATTATTTAATCAGAGGCCTTTTAGTTCAATAAACTGGTTTATTTTTGTTTATCTATTATTATTCAATAATTTTACTGGTTGGGCTATGCAGTGCACCAAGCCAAATATTTTTTGACGCATGGTGCACTGCACTGAAAATATCGATTGCACGATAACTGCACTGAAAAGACCAATTGAAAATTGCAATTTTCATCCTTTTATTCCATGAGAAATTTCATTTATCAATTTGAAATTCAGTCAACTCATTAAGCCATTTTTTATTCGTTTATGATTACAAAAGGGTGGCAAATAAAATAAAAATCTCTGATTCTGAGCAAGATGAATTAAACTAGAAATAGCATACAATACACAATTTCAAAAATATTAAAAAGCTTTATCAAAATTTAATTTTTTTGATGCCCGATCTTTTACATTTTTCCTAAATAATACCAAAAACCATTTTGAATCAGTATAATAGTAAATTAGGAAGCAGGCATATCAACCCTAGCACATTTTAGAAAATAATAACAATGGGATTCTGTGTTTGATATCCCTTCCCGATGTATTCCTTGAAAACCTACAACGAATGAGAAGAGAATGCCTTTTCAAATGAGTCTAAAATTTCAAAAATAAAAATTTCAGCCGAAATCTGGGTGTCAGTATCTACTTTATAGTAGTTACATGATTCAGAAATCATTTTATTGCAGTTTAAAAGGTCATGACAGATTTTTGACAGTTATTTTGGAGGTATTAGGAAGGGAAATAATAAACTTGGTGCAAATAGTAGTCATGATAAGAAAGGCAAGTTTTTATTCATAGAATTCCATCAAGTTTAAAAGTTTTCTCAGAATTCAAGGTTGATGAGAAATGATCCTTGTTTGAACTCTGAATATCAGAAGCTGACTCCATACTCTTTACATCATTTGAGGGATGTGCAAGTTCTAGTTTCTTTTGAGATGGCCAGGCGTCAGAGGTTATAGATGACAGGACGAGAATATTTGGGCTCATACTGTCTATGGTCCTGTTTTTAGGCTTCAGTTAATGATTATTTAAGCCAGCATACTTGATAGTCACCCATATTGTAGTTAAGTATTTTAATTGCATAGGTTTTTCTGTATGTAGATGAAGATTTTATTTTGTATTGACATTTTAGAAAGTTTAACATAGTAAGGAATGCAGGATTTTCGATAAACGTAAATGGGAGATTTGCAGAGGTTATCAACCTAGTTAAGAGGTTATCAAAATTTGCTTGACAATCTCCACCATTATCAGTCAATCTTGAGGCATCGTCTCCCTTGACCACTGATTCCACTGAAGGAATATTGGAATGATTATTTCGAAGGTGTTGAAAATAAACACGTTTACCACAGTTTTTGTTGTATTCCTTCGCGCAATGTTTGCATTGAAGCTTTTTCCTGTTTGTTTCCAGATCCTTAAAATGAACTTTCCATAAGGCTCTTGCCATTATTGCTAAGCAATTTAAATTTGTGTTGTTGGACTATGTTGGAAAAATATTAAGAAATAACTCTTTAAAATTTCGCTGAATTTGTTTCAAATGTAAAATATTTGGCGCACAGATGATAGAAAGTTGTATACATATTATTATTTATAGAGTATATTCGTGCAACTACTTACAAGTATATCTACTAATAAACGACTGAAAAATAAAGAGATTTAATTCAATATATTTTACTCAACCACATCTGTCTATGATAACTTAATTTGTGCTTCTTTAAGAGAGAAAACATTAAAAACTCAATGTATTATTTTCTTGCGATATTATTCTTGTATGTGGTAGATTTATTCCACTGTTCCCCGAAATACTTTTTCCCTCTTAACATAACAACAGAGGGAAAGTTTTCTCTACCTTCCCTTGTAAGGATAGCACAACGACACTCATTGTTTGAATGAAATGCTAGCATCTATGCATTTGGTTAGATTTTTAGTACAAATGTATTTAATAATGTAGGTGAATAGCGTGACAGTTTTTTTTGAACTGCACCTAGAACTACTTTTTTTCTTGTTCTACATTTCATCCAGCATCCTTTTAAAATGAATGTCCCCGGTTTGTGTAAAAAAATTATTTTTTTCAAAACTTTGTTCAATAAACTCAAAAGATTCAATGTATGATTGGAGTCATATTTCGTCAGGTCTCTTCAGACTCTACTCCGGTTAGCCTATAAATATTTTTACAATAGATAAATTTTAGCCTTTCCATTGGTGTATTTTGATTCTCAGACTTCTCTAGGGGGGAGGCAAGGGAGTTCAGAAATCAACAGTGATATTCTCGATGAAGTCCGATAATATATTTATCATACAAATATCAAGTTTATTTGAAAAATTCATGTCAATTAGCTGACCTTAAAATTTCTTCAGCTTTAGCTCTTAGAAAAAAGATGAACCAAGGCATTCTTCTGTAGTAAAGTGATATTGAAAGAGACTAACGAAGCTAAGAGAGCGCTTGTGAATACAACAATTGTGCTAAAAAGATTTAAAAAATACTTTTTCAATTCTAATATTCCAATGAAGCATAAATAATCCTATTTGCGTGTAAAATATATCCCTTTCTGTTATTCTATGTTATTCCAGAAATTTCCTGCAACTACTTACTGTGAATCTCTGCTCCCGTCCAACATCTTGATCAAGGACACATATAAGAAAGTGACAACAACAATGAAGTTGTAAAAGAAAGTCAACCACATCGGTCCAACCGTGTAACTACTGCATAATATGATAATGTCACCGAGAACATCCGCTCTATGCTAAATCATCCAGAAGTCCTATAATGGAAAAGTTACTTTATGAGTAGGTAACTTGTTTTTTTTTCTATCCGACAAAGAAGGGGGTGGGAGAATTATAGAGGTTAACTTTTTAAACTGAAGAAGAAACACTAAAGTTTTCAGTTATTTTCAAAATACATCTTTCTTCCTTCTTATGTCATGTAGAGCGTGAAAAGATCTGACAGGGGAATATTTCTACCTTTGATCCTCTCTTACAAAAGGAATATTGATGGAAAAACAACTAGTCTTTGTACGTTATCCTTTGATCTAAAAAGAACTCTTAAAAAATCATGCGAACCCTAGATTAACTCATCGATTTCTGTTACTCAGATTTTTTATTTTCCAAGGAAATCCCTGAATTCTGAAAGCTGATAAGTCAAAGAATCATTTGAATCATCAGGGTTCTTCAGATAACTCAGATTCGGATCTGTCAGAAAAAACCCAAAGGGTACTGAAAATAAAATTATCAAAAAAAGTATCAGTTTGCGATGATCTTACGAGAAAGAGGGGAAGAGAGAGTGGCCAGTTGCCAATTGAGCCTTGCATTAAAAAAAAGACCGAACAAGTAATTGCACACTTCATCAAGAGAAACTCAACTCACTCCCTAATTGCATTATCAAACCAACAAATACATAAATCAAGCTGGTGTAAGAGTCTGATGAACCAATTACTCGTTTTATCTTCAAATCCTCAAAATGAGTTCCAATTCACCAGCAGAAACAAATGTTTTCAAAGAAGCTCGGCAATGCTTACTAGACGAAATTTTGCAAAATTACTTAAATCGCCCATCGATATGAAAAAAACTAATCTTCAAGTATTTATATATAATCTCACCAAATTTCGCTTCAAAATACCTTTTTATGCTTCTGGAATAAGATAAACAAAATCGTGAAAATTTTCGAATTTAAAACATTTTTTAACCGATCAAAATTGTAAAATTCATTAAAAATATGAGAAATTTCGTTTTGAGCTATTGAAAAAACAATTATAATAGTATTTAAGTCATTTTTACAACTTTTTTGTAAGAAATAATGTGCATTCAAGTTAAAATTATGAATATAAAACAATAAAAACGTTCTAAATTTGAAAATTTTCACAATTTTGTTTATCTTTTTCCAGAAGCATGGAAAAATAATCCGAGACTTTGAATTCACAACTTTCTGTTCTGTATTCTGGCATTTCTTCATCAATACCTCACTTGATCAAGCCAGAATAAAAGTGAAATCTATTTTTGCTGAACTAGCTTTATTGTCTGAACAAAAGATTGCGTGGCAATTCATGGAAAAATCAAAATCCAACTATTAAAACTAATCTGGTAGTCAATCAGTTTATTGTTTAAGCCTTGTACTTTTCAATAAATTTCACAACTCCCCTTAATAATAATGTGCCGAGCTGTAAGAAATCCTCTGTCAGTTGTTTTTTTTGTTTCTGGTATAGACAAGTTAACTTGTCTTAAGTATTTCGATAAATGCGCAATATTATATTGAAAAGTAATGACTGCCTGTCAAATAAATTCTCCCATGGAAAAGTTATTTGAATGTTGTATTTTGAAAAAATCTTTTAAACTTTACACAAATTAATTTACAAAGAAATGTACCCCGATTTTTTGGTGACGTATTTGAAATTGGTAAAAAAATTATTTTTATGAAAAATATGGTCATTTTTCAAATTCCCATTTGGGGCTAAAATCCAATTTTTTCGAACTTTAAACCGAAAATTTTTATTCATTTGAAAGTAGGAGAGGGATCAAAAATTGATTTTCAGGATCAAGATAAGACAAGAAAGCTGACTAGCACCGTCAAATTACCGATAATTACCCCATTTTTGAGAGATTATCGAAATTTCATTGATTTTCAACTAGTGAAAATGATCAAAAAAACGAAATTCCGCTCCCAAACGATAATAAGGTTAAGCATAAGATCAGATTCAGTTGAATTGATTTTCTTGTCTAATCTTAATCCTGAGAAACCTCTTTTGATCAACCCCCATCTTTCAAATCAACAAAAAAGTTTGGGTTCAACGTTCGATAAAATGGGATTTTGGCGCCAAATGGGAATTTGAAAAATGGCCATATTTCTCACAAAAATAATTTTTTTCAGATTTTTTATTTTCAAATGGTAAAATTGGGCAGAATGAGTAGGATTCCAGAAAATCTTTAACAAATTCGAATTCTTGATGAAAATATCGAGATTTCTGTAAAAATCATAGATTCCCAACTTCATATCAATTAGCTTTAGAACAAAATTACTAAAATAACCCATCGATATGAAAAAATTAATCCTCAAGCAATTTAACATCATCCCACAAAATTTTGATCTTTTCATGCTTCTGTAAATGAATAAGATTATATAAACAAAATTATGAAAATTTCAAATAAAAAACGTTTTATAATTTTTTGTTTTTAAGATTCACGTTATTTCAAAAAAATTTTTGAGACTTATTAAAAATTCTCTTACTTTTGATGAATAAATTCTGATCGGTAAAAAAACGATTTTTTTTGAAATTTAAACAATTTTGTTTATCTTGAAACATAAAATTATATTTAAGGTGGAATGATGCTGAAATATTTGAGGATTAATTTCTTCATATCAATGAGTGATTTTTGTAATTTTCGAAAATTTCGTCCAAGTCTATAGTTCCTGGTCGCATCAGGCATCTTATGATATTCTCACAAGTTTCTTCAACTAGGAAAAATTATATTGAATAAATTAAAAAAAGATGTATAGAAAGACGTAATTTCATTAATGAATAATTTAAAACTTACACAAGAGGACTCACAACTATACTGGTAAAAAGAAAAAATACTCATAGATTTAGTATTGTGACAAGCCCCCCTTTTTGTTTACTTTCAACAGTCGTCAGTTGAGATTAATGTCAGCTGGTGTAAACGTTCAAAATTTAGTTTCTAATGATGAGTTAGAGGATTTGAAAACAAGACGCATTTACAGAAGCAAAAACAATAATTAGGGGCGAAATATGTTGGGATGATGCTAAAATACTTGAAGATTGTTTAATAAAAGGTTTTAGCAATTTCATCCAAACTATTAGATCTTGAGATTTTTAATTCTCTGATACTCCGGCTTTTTAATAATTTTAGATTCTAATCGATCATAGTAGAAATATTAGTTCAACAGTCAATTGCGATTTGGGGTAGATTAAACAAAATTTAAAATACATGGTTTAACAGAAACTTTTTTACGTTGAAAAATTCTCTTTGAAATGAGCTTTACACATCCGGATGTTGAACAATTTGCCTCTCTCTAATATACATGAGTTTATCTTGAAATATTTATGAAATTAATAGATGCCAACAACAGGATTGCTGCAGTTTTATTTAACAATAATTTTTACAATAAAAGACTAATCTCTTTAATTATTCAGGAATATAACAAATTCTTTACCTATTCATATGATGATGTCAAGAGAACATTTATTTATTTCTACTTGCGCAATGAATTATGTTATGATGCACATTGTAATACAAAAATAGTTCCTTGTCAGAAAAGTAGAAGAAGAAATGAGACATTGGAGATCTTTCTTATCCTGATGCTAGAGAGGAAAAATACCCATTCTTATATAAATTTATCAATCATTAATTCATTCCATCTTTATATATTACAAGGTGAGCTTGGTGGTCAAACTTGAAAGCAAATAGTGCCGACAATGCTTTGCTTAACAATCAACTGAGAAATTACTCAGAAATATACTAAAGCTAGTTGATATATGAATAATCGAATTAAAAAAAAATGATTAAATCAACCTTTAATTTAGAAATTTGTTTTTTTGATTCTTTAATCTTGAAACCCTAAATTTATCGAGAAAAGGTTTATTATGGATACTCATCAAGGATATCAATTATAAATTAGTTTAGACGGAACGAATGTATTTTTTTAAGAATAAAATGCAACCAAAAAAAATAAAACATCAAAAGCTCACATGGGCCTTTTAGAGAAATTCGAATAATTGATTCAATGTTGAGCCCAAATATCAGCATTCAATTGTCTCGTATCTTCAAAATCAATTTGAGAGCATTTTCGTCCTCTCCAAATCTTTTTCATATAAAATCAGCCTTTTTCCTCTTGGCCAGGAAGCATAATAGCCCAAAATAGAAAAATGTATTTTGGCTTGAATTAAATTTTGTATCTAAGAATCGAGAGGCTAGTCTGGTTTACTCAGCCAAAAGAAAAATAACCACGACAAGATTTACATTCATTCTTAGTTATTACCGGAATGTGATAATAAAAAAATCTTTAGACACACAATAGGTACGTACGTATTACGCAAGTTTCGTGGTTATCACTAAACTATGCGTAGCAATTCAACCTGCTGAAAATTTAATAATAAAAAGTGACCTTTTTTCACTGGAGTAAAAATACCATAGATATGAGTTGATAACATATACCAGGTATGACTTGTGAATAATGAGTATTGTTGTCAACGTTATTTTATTACATTTTTGAGAAGCTTTTCAAATCATTCTACATCGTGTAAGTTATCTCATTCTCATATCGTTGGCTGAGATAAGAGTTTAACGTCCACGATAATTCGAGGAATCGTGCTAGAGTTTACCAATGGATCCTACCTTAATTATATTTCTGTCATCAATTTGATTGATATGACAGGATCACAATGAGACAAGAAAGCTGAATCTGTTCTTATGAATAACTTCATTATCGTCAAATTTCGATTTTTTGATAATTTTTTTTGATGAAAAAATCGAGCTTTTCGTAAATATCATAGATCTCCAACTTCATATCAATTAGCTTCATGTAAAAGATTTTTAGAAATCCAAATTCTATTAGCTAGCTTTATTTTTCATCATTCGATTTTAACGAAAAAAGTTTGTACGATCCAAGTTTTAACCATCACCAAGTCATAAATCAAATTCAAAATTCCATATATATCCCAACTGGTGTCTGATATTCTGGTTTTATTATCCTAGTTTTGATTAGACTGTTTCATAAATTTCTACTCTCGCATCATCATTAAATTTTAATCTTTTTTCATTTTTTGATAGTGGCTTTTGTTTTTTAAAACAGCTCTCTCCAGCTCAAAAAAGAAACTGATGATTATTAGGAAGAGAAATGTCGTGCATTGTAGCTGATAAAGGAAAACTAACTAAACCATACTTCTTACCCATGAGACGACAATGCTAATACTTTAAGGTGAGAAGTCTATTGTTTTTGTTATTTTTTTTGTTGTTGGTCCTCACTATCCTGCTACTTTATGTATTATTCAAGAGTTTTATCTTCCTGTAGATTTGTAATTTTCAAAAAATACATTATATGCATACCCAGTGCTTTATTATCTAGGACAAGAGATGTGTAGACTTAATTTGTATCAAAAAATAGGATAAAGGAATTTATTTTAATAGAGGCAGATAGAGTGGCCAGAATCATTTGAGTCCATGCGTCCAAGATGGACTTGTGCTCATAATTTTGCTCATTTTTCATGTATATCCACTCTACACAAAGGTGGTATACAATTTCATAGCTGTAACAAGGAGAGTTTGAAAGAAAAAAAAACACCAACTAGATGAGTTATTCACGCTTATCTGATTGATTCTATGCTCACGCAAAAGATACTAATGGCCTTTATAATGTATTCCCATTTCTACATACTGATACTACTCCGTCTAAATAAGTGTATGGTTACATTAGCTGTGAATATATCTATCTCCTCCTCTGTTTTTTTTAAATTGATAAAAGTTTGCTCACCAATTCCAATTGAGTTTGTAATTTCGTTTCGCTCTCTCTTTATTACATTGGGGTCATTGTGGAGAATAACTCAAAGATGCGTGAAATTTATCAAAAATACAACTTGTGAAAAATGCGGGACACGGTCAGATCCATTGCTCAAGCATAACTAGAATTCAGCAAAACTCTGTATAAAAGAGTAACTTTTCCGAATCTCACATTGAAAAATAGTTGAAAGCATAGCTTGATCAAAATCTTGATCAAATTCGATTTCTTGATTAAAAAATCGGGAATTTAAACATAAATTCCCCTTTTTCTTATTAACTAGGTGTATTAGAGATAGAGAGGCATCTACTGACATCACCTCTAGGAAAAAGGTTTAGATATACCTATTTAAGTAAACTGTATAAATATTCAAGTGTAAAATCATCCCAGCCTCCTGAGATTTCTTATCCGGTAATTCTCTTACCTCTGAGACTGATTTGGTTAAATCATTTGGTTAAATGAGCATTCAAGAGATGAATTGTAAGGGAAATCTGCATCTTGAAGAGGAGACCAATGCTCTTGGACAGACAAGGTACACTCAAACACAGAGGTAGAGATTCCATTCTCGTTGCTCAAGTAAAACAGATGTATTTGTTATTTTTATACAATTAATTCTGGCTACATTAATTGAATACACGATACTGTATATAGATATTCAACTGTGTACCAGATTTTAAGGAAGGTGGACTCAAGAGAAATACAATCATTGCCAGTCTTTTTACTTTTTTCTTCTCTTATTGTTTTAATTTTGAATGAATAGAGAGTAAATCTTTGTTCTCAAATCAACGAGTACACACACACATATTGCCACTATTTCTGAGTGGATGGCCAATGGCCACTTGAAAAATTTCCCTTATTCTCTCTTTCTATCACTGTAGAGGAGCTGAAAGGAAGGAATTTTTTGTTGAGTAGAAAAGAAACACTTCTCATGGATTTGAGTTAATCAAATTTAAAAATTTGCAGAAATATTTTCCAGAAACAATGTGAAAATTACGCTACACTTTTAGACTACTCTGGAGTAGTTCCAGGGTCGATTTCTGACCCGTTAGTTAATCCTCACGATAATATGCATACAATTATAATTAGGTACATGAACCTATTAGAGTGCACTGCGAAATTCATGGATATCAGAAAATACGACGTATCAAGAGTGGAAATTCATCATAAGGATTTCAAAAATCGAATCAAATTTTACCATTAGTCATTATTTAAGGCGGGAAATCAAAATGAATCCACAAAAGATTGATTGACTTAAAAGGCCCGATAAAGATATTTCAACTAAAAATAACAAATTTTTTTTCTTCACATAAACCCATAATTTGGTAACCGTTAGATTCCTCATTTATTCTTCTATTCAATAGTGGGACTTCTGTTTCATATCAAGGTTCATTCAATGGGAGAAAATGAAATTGTTGAAGTGATGGTCTAAAATTTTGTGCAAATTTTTGTTTTGGCCAATATCTCAGCTCAGGGTTAGATTCGTGATCAGCATAAAATTTTGTACCAGATAAAATATCTCTTTATTTTCACGTCCCGTGTTATTGAGAATCAAGAAAGCATTATATGATATTAAATATTAAAATTATCTAAAGTAGTCTCGATATTTTCATCAAGAATTCTAACTTTTTAAAGATTTCTTGGAGTCCTACTCATGTTGCCAACATTTACCAGTTGAAGAAAAAATATGGCCATTTTTCTAATTCCCATTTGGCGCCAAAATCCCATTTTTTCGAACTTTAAACCGAAAATTTTTATTCATTTGAAAGTTGAAGTGTGATCAAGAGAGTTTCTTCAAGATCAGGATTAGACATAAAGCTGACTAGCACCGTCAAATTACCGATAATTACCCCATTTTTGAGAGATTTCGAGTTATCGATTCAAGTAGTTGATCAAAAACTGATTTTCAGGATCAAGATAAATCAAGAAAGCTGACTAGCACCGTCAAGAAATTTCATTGATTTTCAAGTAGTGAAAATGATCATAAAAACGAAACTCCGCTCCCAAACGATAATAAGGATATGCATCAGATAAGATTCAGTTGAATTGATTTTCTTGTCTAATCTTAATCCTGAAAAAACTCTTTGGATCAGCCTCCCACTTTCAAATCAACAAAAAAGTTTGGGTTCAACGTTCGATAAAATGGGATTTTGGCGCCAAATGGGAATTTGAAAAATGGCCATATATTTTAGGACTTTTTTCCTCAACTGGTAAAAGTGGGCAACATGAGTAGGACTCCAAGAAATCTTTAACAAATTCGAATTCTTGATGAAAATATCGAGATTTCTGTAAAAATCATAGATTCCCAACTTCAAATCAATTAGCTTTACTTTCGAACCACCGAAAATTAATTTACCTATAGACTTTTAAGGTATTTACCTTATTTAGATACTGTAGATAACAAAATATTATCTAGTTAAACTATTTTTGAGAAGATTAATAACCAAGCTAACTGTACAGAAATTTTTGTGTTGTATATTTTAGCTCATATATGAGCCTGAAAGGGTTAAAGACTACTAAAGTCTTCAACGTGAATTTTCTAAAGATTAATACTGTAACAAGGCAAAAAATAGGTTGACAACAAGCTACTGAGGAGATTGAAAAGATCAAAAGAACTATATTTCTGAAATTCCTAATAAAAAAGTTGTTTCAATGATTTCTACATGCCTCGCAATTGTTCGTGAATAAGCTTTGAATTTTGAAAGAAAAGACCCGGAAATTGCACGAAAAGTCACTCAAATATTTCTTTTGTTATTTTATTGTGAATAAAAAAATAATAAAGAAACTTGAGAGCAAAAACAATACATGCAAGGGAAATTTCATCTTACCTTGACTGTGAATGACAGTTTATTTCATTCTTATCGAGAAATTGATGAAATTTCAGAAATATTCAAGAAATTCACCTGTGTTATGCCAGAAAAAGACTCGAAGTTCATTTCACAATCAAGTTTATATATAATTAGACAATTCTGAAAATACTGCGGTTACAAGGCATCTTAGACAAGAAGATCATACAGCTTCAATTTCTAATTTTTCCGCTTTATACAAAAACCCTAATGACGACAGCATAGATGTATGGGGGAAAGAAAAATTTCTTATTAACCTATATAAACCTAATCTATGTGTTCAAAAAAACTATTCCTATAACCTTCAACTACCCTGGTCAATGTGAGCTTTTTCACTTTCCTCTCCACTATTGTTATTTATTGGAGAGTTTTGGTGTTTTTTCAGCCTGCATTTTATTCTTATTTTCTTTGACTTTTACTATTTCTTTCATGATTTGTAAATTATTATCTTGAATGAATTCTCAACTTATATCATTTTTGAAGAATCACCACTGATGATGCTTCGAGAAATATACATTTTTTAAAAATATATCTTCTTTCAATTTTCTAAATTCTGAAAAGACAAAAATTACCTGTAAGAAATTCTCTAAAATTAGTTGTTTTTCACCTGTTTTGGTTATTTCTGAGACGTTTTCCCTAGTGTTAAAACAGATTCATTAACCCTTAAAGTCCAGAGAAGTTTTTTCCATGACTCGCATTCAATCTTTTGCCTATCCCATAGAGTTTGTGAATACGCTGATTACGAGTCTACAGTTGTTTTAACGCAATATCCTTTGATTCAGAAGTTATAGATAAAAAATGAGTCATTTTCTGATGCTTGAATGAATAATAATGAGTTACCAAAATGACGTGTATTAGAACTATCACTGTGGGACTTTCAGGGTTAATTTCAGCCCTTCCTAACAGCTCCAAAGAGAGATTTGAATCTTTTACTATAGCTGAAAAACTGAAATTTGAGAGATACTTCTAAACCATAAGTTTTATTGCAATGATTTGAAGATTATTTCTGTCTTCTTAGAATTTTAATGCGAGCTTAATAATAAATAAATAAGACGTAAAGTTCGATATAAATATATATGTTACCGTGAGTTTGGGAAATCAGTTGGTTGGTAATTCACTAGTGTATGTTGGTAATCAGTGTATCTTTAGTGAATCTAGCTAATAAGCCCTTATTACCCAAACTCACTGAGAAGGTCAGTGAATTGTAGGAAGTGTTTGTCTGAGGGATTGATTTTCAAAGAAAAATTTTT
>SSNU01000075.1:338457-386805 GCA_012064415.1 Gyrodactylus bullatarudis | reverse complement strand
TGACTTTCTCAGTGAGTTTGGGTAATAAGGGCTTATTAGCTAGATTCACTAAAGATACACTGATTACCAACATACACTAGTGAATTACCAACACTCACTGATTTCCCAAACTCACGGTAACATATACAAACTCGAATATTTCTCGAAATCTACAGAATCTTTATTAATTAATGAGTTAATTTTCTAGAGTTTACTGGAAAATGAAAGCCATATTTCAATTAAATATGAGTTAGATCAACTATCTCTGATTTTGCTGAAGAAAAAGCACCAAGATTATCTCTGGTAAAAGAGGGGGATATTTATAGATAGTCACTTGGCATTCTTCACTTTATGTAGACGCCTGTAGGTTTAGGAAAAAAAATTAATAGTCATTTTCATTTTACAAGGTTATCCAGTTACTTGGCTGTCTTTTAATATTAGTAATATTAGACAAAAACCATTAAGGGAAAAAGGTGATATGGAGACCATAAAAACACCCAGTTCGCATGGTTTATAAAAATGACTTCTTCATGGGTGTATAATAAGCATTATCTTTTTAACCTTTTTAACTTTTTCCCTTGACACGGAAAAAAGTTTTTCGAATTAAAATTTTATTGTTTCTCTTCCAGTTATGAATGCTACACTCTTTTAAAAAGGAAGAACCTGTCAGGAAAAGTAAAAAACAAAAAATAAAGAAGACGATGATGACCCCGTTAATAATTCTTTTTCTGCCAACCTCTTTTTTTCTATGTGCATTTGAAGTTGAAGAAATTTCTTTTGTGTTCGTCCTTATTCGACACAGCGCAAAGTGCACAAAGGTGACAAACATTGAGAGAGTTCTTGATGTTTTCTGCTCATTTGAATTGTTTAAATTTTAAAAAAATTTGAAAAAGTCTTACAGTCAATCATAACAGGCCTCAATTGAGTACAGATCAATTTTTAAAACTATCAACACCACAATTCTGGTATAGATTTTAGTAATAAGCATTCTATTAATCTCAACAAATGTAGAAATTCTCAAAAAATGCATGGGAGTAAAAATTTTCAACTCATGAAGCAATAATGTCAATAGTGAACTTGGTAGGAACTCGGAACTTGGACGAAATTTTGCAAAATTGCCTAAATCGCCCATCGATATGATAAATCAAATCTTCAAGTATTTCAATATAATCCCACCAAATTTTGCTTCAAAATACCTCTCCATACTTCTGGAATAAGATTTAAAAAATCGTGAAAATTTTCAAATTTAAAACGTTTTTAATGTTTCATATTCATAATTTAAACTTAAATTCACATTATTTCTTACAAAAAAGTTGTAAAAATGACTTAAATCTCATTAAAACTGTTCTTTGAATAGTTAAAAATGAAATTTCTCCTAATTTTCATGACTATCACAATTTTGATCGGTTAAAAAATGTTTTAAATTTGAAAATTTTCACGATTTTTTAAATCTTATTCCAGAAGTATGGAGAGGTATTTTGAAGCAAAATTTGGTGGGATTATATTGAAATACTTGAAGATTTGATTTATCATATCGATGGGTGATTTAGGTAATTTTGCAAAATTTCGTCCAAGTCTACTAGACACGGCTCTATTCCTGCAGATTCTGCAGTGCAGAATGAGCCAAATTTATTTTATAATTATATCAAATGCTTAAAATGATATTATATCCCATCAAATTCGTTGAGTTGATGAGCAGTTTTTCAATGTGGGTTAATTTCTTTTACATTACGAATTCGTTTTAAATTTACGTAATTTTTTATCAATTTGACAAAGATTGACTGTATTTTACTGAATCTTTTCTTCGATTACCCGAATAACAGAATTCAACGGAGGACTCTCTATGACCAATTTCGAATTGATCTATAAAATTATCGCAAAACAATTGCTTAAACAATTTGTCAAGGAGACAATGTTTTAATATTACATTCGTCTAATTAGGCTATTTTTTGAATTACGCAAATTTTTATCGATTTAAAACAATTCTAATGATATTTGAGATCAACATTAGACAAACATTTTATCAAAGAAAATGGGCTAAGCCTTCCATTTCCGACAAAAAGTCAAACTTTCTCATTTTGGATCATTTTCCTTCCATTTCAAATGGTTTGATTTCTTACAATAATGATGGATTTCTATTAACTCTTTTAGGCGAATAAGAATAGCTTGTTTAATTTTGGTTTTCCTTCAAAAATCAGCATTTTATTACTTCAAATATGAAATTTTTGATAGGCTGGAAAATTCCAAAAATGGCCAAATGTATTCTTAGATTAAACTTCTTCTTAACAACTTTTTGGCTCACGGAAACCAAGAAATATTATAAAAATTGTAAATTCTTATTCCCCATCATATTTTCATAGTTTCTGATCAGACTTTAGATTCTGCTTACAGTATTTTTAACAATTTAGATTCCTCTGTTGTCACAAAATTTCGTTAAATTTCCATCCTGATCAATTGGTTGAAATTCATATCTGTATCACTTTCTAAATTGAAATATTCAAATAATATTTAAGCTTAGTTTCATTGTTTTGATTTTCCTAAAAGATTTGATTCCGAAAGGAAAACCATATGATTTGTAGCATTAATTAATTTTGTCTCATTAACCCCCTTGTATGCTAAAAATCTATACTTTACCCTATGGAATCCATAGTATAGGATAGATATGAATTCTCATAAGGAAGCATTAAGACCACTCCTTTTCATATATCCCTGTATATTATTTTCAATGGAGATATAGGAAGTTTATAATCTCTTGTTTACTTCCCTGATACAGTTATTGATAGTTTGGGAGAGTTTATTCTGTTCAGATACTGAATGCACAGATTAAAAGGAAGATATCGAATTTTATTAAATCGATAAATATACAGCCCTTAAAGTGATTCTCGATGAAATTGGGGAATCTTGATTAATTTTTAAAAATATCAAAGTTCAAATCTGAATAAAAATTTCTAGTTTTCGCCATTTTTCCCACTTTTGAGTTGTAAATGCTTGTTAATTTCCTATTTGTATTAGAAATTTTTTCTATAAGAAAGGGTTACAAGTACATAAAATATTGTTTCTTAATAGATTGAGGTAGTCACAAGTTCGTTGAGGGTATTTTGTGTATTGCTTGTAAAAGGAGAATATTGTTGATTAAATAGATTGGTTAACCCTTCCTAGTCCTACCGGGTTATTTCTATCACATCATAATGATTTTTGCAACACATTATTATTTATTTAAGCCTCAATATATATTTCGTTGAACTTATTGAATAAATCCCCCCTTTTCGAGATCTTTTACATTCAATGGAATTAAAGCTCTGACTATGAGATAAATTTTTGAATTGACTTCTAACAAAAAACTTTCAACGAGACTTTTTCTACTGAAGGAACTTAAACTGGAGCTTAAAGTCTGATTTAAAAACATGAAAAAGTTTAAAATTCTTCTTTTTATCTGTTCAAGTTGACGGTTCCATGAAAATTTTGTGGATCTGACGCTTATCCACAAATTTCGAACTCAAATTCTAAGCTAATGGGGTCTTCTCTCTACTAACTAACTGGCATAAATTAGATCCATCAAATATTTAGTCCATGGTTCAATTATCTTGAAATTTATTCAAAACAGTCATCTGTTAGATGAATGAACTTTTTTTGATAAAACACATTTTGAATAAATTTAAAAAAGTAATCATGTCGTTCTATTCCATAAAAATTCAATGAAGCTTACAAAAATGTGTTCTCACCCATTGGTAAACTAGGACAGATAAATGTTTGTTCGAGGGTGGTGTGCCAGTCAATGTTATTTAGATGAACTTAATGAGGGCTAAAGTCAGGTATGTGATGATTCAAAAGATCAACAGTACTTATCACGTGTCAGATTTCTTTTCACCTGAAGAAAAAAATAAATAAAATAAATGAGAACAGTTAGAAAGTCAAAGTAGCATTTGATTATAGATTTACACCACTTTTAACATTGGGAATTGAGTAGAAGACACCTGGATGACGAAATTTAAAATCCTTTCGTCAGCATTCAAAAAAAAGGGAAACAGAGTATCAGTAGACCTGAAAGATTGCTCAGATGAGGAAGGGAAACATGATGTTATATTTTTTACACAAGAGGAAAAAGAAAAAACATGTACCAAATTTCCTTACATTTGCAATAGTGCTCAAAATACAACAAATTCAAGATTTATGACTTGATTTTGAACGAGAACATGCTTAAATTTTTTTTGTTAGAAATATAATCTGTATTAAATAGAGTAATTAATATGTACAATGGAAAATATAAAAAATAAATAAAAATGTTAATCTAGTTTTCTTGAAAAAATAAAAATCATAACTGGATGAGTGATCTTTAAAATATCGCACATGAGACAATTGAATCAGTTTGTAAATTGTAACTGGCATGTTAATCTCAAAAATTTTACAATAATCATTCTGGAATTTTAGTGAAGATCAGGATATAATAGAGTAATAGAATAGTCTATTTTAGAGCGAATATGACTCATGATGGTCTTTATAGAGTGAAGATTATCACAGTTCATAATGTCATATTTATCTTTAATCATGTTAAAAGCTGAGAGTAGGAAATGTTCATCATAAACTACTCTTCTTAAGGAATAAACATGCTCGATCATAGAAGATGATTCAATAAAATTGTTTACTATAAATGAGGACCTTCTAACCCAAAGAGGGTTCAGAAACCAAAATGCGAGCATTATAGGAATCAAGGTCAGGGTAAACCCAGTATAAGAAGGAGGATCTAAAATTTCGAATATAAATTTCATAAATGGCAATTTCTAAGTTAGATCCAAAAGATTTGCATTGCAGCCGAAATATTGTTCGGGAAAAAAAACATTTGACTCGCTATGTCTTGAGGGTACGAACATTGTAACATTTATTCATTGCGAGTTTTCGAAGAAATAAAGAAATGATTAACCCTTCAAGTCCCACTGGGTTATTTCTATCACACGTCCTTTTAGCAACTCATTATTATTCATGAGAGCCTCAGAAAATACTTTTTTCACCCCTCATTCGATAGGAAATTTATTAATCTCCTGGAATACTCAAAGATCTCGGCTCTATCATTCTTTAGAATCGGGCTATACTAATTCAAAGAGAGTTGATAATTTTCAAAAAAAAATTAATTTTTGTTCAAAACGTTTTTTTGAAAACTCATTTCCCAGGGTCATAGATTTTTATTTGTTAGACAAATCACTTATATTTAAATAAAACTGATAATTACAAAATAAATTTAGTAATCTTTGTAGAGGTTTTCGTTTAAAAAATAAATGAAAAATAATGTTCAATCGATTTCATCAATTTGGCGAATGAGAAAGTAATCAATGATCAGTAATCATGAATTACTACTTAAAAATATCTCATATTCAATAATCATACAAGTTATTAAATATGAAAAACTAGTGTCTACAATCAAAACGAAAATCATCTGGTTAATGAAGGTATGAATAAAGTAAAGACTTTGGATCAAAAAATGATTTATTCCAAAAAAACGTAATATATATATATATAATAGTACCAATTGACTTTTAGACATTGGAGCGTAAATCTTTTGATAACTACTTGGAAGTAACTCGTGAGGTTTTGCAAGAAATAAATTATGATAGTAAATCTCTATAAAGTAATTTGATTTTTTCTATTCAATAGAAGAATCTAGGAAAAAGATACACCGAAATATCAGCATTTTTGCATCAAATCTTCGAAATTGATGAATAACTCATATCAATAACTCTAATTCGCTAACCATTGAAAGGATCCAATACAGATTTCTTCATTCCTGTTTTCCCAATATTGATTCCTATAATTCACTAATTTCTATGTCTGGACTTGATCCCCTATGGTTGAGAAGATTGGCTTTCATTATTAAGAATTTCGCCTCTTTCTCTGAACCAATCCGTAAATGTTATTCCCTCCGTTATACAGCCTACTCGGACCACAGTCTCCTCAATCAATTTAGATGTTTAAATTTAGTCTCTCGGATTGTGATAACCTTTATGATCTAAAATCAATAATCTCTTATTTAAGAACTAAACTTGATTACTCTTTGTCTCTTCTTTACTCTAATTTACATTTGTCTGAATGAGCCCCCTTTTTTGAGACCTTTTACATTGAATAAAGTTAAACCTCTGACTGTAAGATAAAAGTTTGAATTGATTTAGCACCTGGCTTGTTGTCGTTGCACACTTTGCGATCAATCTCTATTCAGTGTGTATTAGAGACTAATTCTGCTGAAGGACCTTAAGAGAATGTGCCTACATCTATGATTTCTCTGTACATATTTATCTTATTTATATCAATTAACTTAATATAATGTTGTAATTTCAAAAAAAATTCAATGTCAAAGGTTGATATAGTGAAAAAATGGCCAAATATATTTGTATGGCTGACTTGAGAAGGATATAAGCCTTTTATCAATTCTATGCAATAAGAACTCTATGTCTCTGTCGACATGGTCAGGAACCTGTACAGTGTACACTTAGTTAGATTTGATTATTAAAAATTATCCGACATTCCTTGTTTTCTCATCAATATGAAAATCCAAATTTGTCTGAAAAGCAGAATGAGAAAATTGAGTAAATTAACATGATTGATAGATGGCATAATTTGCATAAAATTGACTGGCACTTTTTGTCCTGAAAGATCAAAATTACATCAAAATAGTATATCAGTTAAAGATTAATGTATCTATACTGTATGAGGGAAATCTTCTCCGTTGGCTTACGCATATTTAACCAAGACTGACGTTCCCCTATTATTACATATATATCTATAATGTTTTTTTCTTTTATTCTCATATGAACTGGACTTTTTTGCCCACAAACTACAGAATAAATAAACTAAGGGTAGGCTATAAAAGATGATTGTGCAATCCCCTTTCACTACTCTACTAATGTATTTCATTCAGAAATTGTAATATCCAAAAAAAGATGTAGCGGTCTATTCTCATTCATTCAACTAACAACTCTATGATGGTGTGTAAAAATAACATGGCGTAACATAAAAACGAATACGATGAAAAAAGTAGACACTAGATGAAAAAATCCATTATATTCCATTCACAGAAATTCCACCATTTTTTCTAATGGTAGAGAGCAAAAGACAATGGCGATTACATAATGCATTTTATCTTGGGGCAATGTATATTTAATTTGAACAAAAACACTATTCGAGGCTGCCTATTAGTAGTAGGGCTTAATTTTTTCTCCAACTCTTGACATACTCTGATCGCAACGAAAAATTAATTCCTTCATTAACAATGATTTAACTTAGAAATTGCCATTTATGAATTTTTTTTGTTAGAAATATAATCTGTATTAAATAGAGTAATTAATATGTACAATGGAAAATATAAAAAATAAATAAAAATGTTAATCTAGTTTTCTTGAAAAAATAAAAATCATAACTGGATGAGTGATCTTTAAAATATCGCACATGAGACAATTAAATCAGTTTGTAAATTGTAACCCAAACTTCTTCAACATATCCCAAATTGATCAGAATTTTTTACTAAAATATGCAGTGCTGATTGAAAATACTTTACGAACCAATTTCTATTTAAAATTGCATTCAAACGGCTCAAAATTTAGATTTCAATCGATCGTAGTAGAAAACTTCATTGATAATAGTTGGCGCAAATTCAAAATTCGGCATTTTCAATTGCATTGAAAAATTCTCTTTAAAATGAGCTTTGCACATCTCTTATAATAGACATAGAGGAAATTATTTTCTGAAACTAACTTTCAGTTTCAAAAATAGATTTTGTTCTGGAGAAACTTATTTTTTCAGAGTTGATTTAATTCTGAAAGAGTATTTAATCCAGCCTTAAAACTCTCCAAAGCTTTAGAGATCTTGCTAGAAAAAAATGTATCGAGTTTTCTTAATTTATGTATTCCACTTAGTATGAAAGTGAATTAGAATTTTTATGAAAGGACCAACTCTTTTTTTTTTTTTAGAAAATGTTTTATTTTATTAATATGTACAGCATATACAGAAATAATTAAAAATAGATAATTCTGTATAAAAACATAATAAATCTGTTTATGAAAAGTTTCATTTTCTTTTTAATATAATGAGTTTGTTGAAAATATGGCTTTGCAATAGTAAAAAGTCTGAAAGGCAATTCATATGAACATATTGGATTCTTTTAAATTAATGGAAAGAGGAATAAAGTAAAGATTTAGAGTAATCAATTTTGGTCCTAATATGGGCCATAATGGATTTAATATCCCATAGATTACTACATTCATCAAGATTATATTTCTCATCAAGAGATCTAAAAGTAGATAGAAGAAAGTGATCTTTGTAAGAGGTGTGTCTTAAATTATAGTTTTGACGCACCGGGATAGATGAATTTATAAAATTTTTAATAATGAAGGCATATCTACGGATCCAAAGAGGTTGAAGTCCGGAGATAGAAATAAGTGAATTATAGGAATCCAAGGTTGGATACAATGAGTGTAAGAACCGATATTGGATTCTTTCAATCACTAAGGATTGATAATAACTCTAATAACTAAGGAACTTATAAATTTTATTTGACTACAATTTCTATGATTGAGCTGGTAATATCTGGTGATTTCTAAGCAAGAAAGGGATTAAAATATTTTTTAGGGTTGTAGTAGTAAGTCATCAACGAATTTCTTTTTGCTAGAATTTCTTAAGCTAAAATCTGGACTTCTTCAAACAACATGATTCCAATTATACGGGGTCTGGTGCTCTAAAATTTGAGCAGTGAGTCTTATTGATTTCAAAGAACTTTAATTTCAACTTTCATAAAAATTGTAATTTTGAATGAATTGAATTTGATCAATATTTGATTTTGTGAATTCATTCCATTTAAAATGACCGTACAAGCTTAATACTTTGAAGTGAAAACATTTTAATTATTATAATTATTATTCAAGTGATTATAAAAACAAAACTCGGATAAGTTAACAAGGTACAAGTCCATATGCTCTGAATAAATTAAATGAGGCATGAATGAGCCAATTTTCATCCGTGAAACCTATTCTTTCAATGGGTTCTTTTAATTCCAGATTATAACGTGCAATTATCATCTGGTTGACTATCCATTCGTGACTATGAATCGGTTTCTGATTATTATTATATTGAAATTATCTTGCTAATCCCTATCGAAAGACCGGAGATTAGAATTAAAATAAACTTGAAATATCTCATCAACCACATCATACAGGTGATTTCGAGGAGAAAGGTTTTTGTAAATCACCTGAGCAAGTGTGATTCCCTGAGACCCCTTGACCCCTCTTTATGTGGTAACCGAGATCTATGAAGGAGATGCATTGTGAATATTGAAATTATCAATTTTATGACAAAATTGCTGGTACTTCACACCGTGTAATGAGTAATGTTCTTTTATTATTTATTACTCTTATGTAAAGTTGGCAACTATTTTTTTTCTGAGTTCATTCATAAGGACCTGATTTTTTATTCATAAAAATTTTTTTTTGTTAGAAATAAAATCAAAGTCAACATTCCATTAAAAAAGGAACGAATAATTGCTTAGAAGTTCATTATACAGAATTAGAAAGAAACTAAACTTAATTTCAAAATAGAGACATGAAAACTTGGAAATTGTGAGCGTTCAAAAATTCAAAGATTTTGTCCCATACTGGGCTCACTGAACTCTGTTTCCCTGTTCCCTTAATTGTACAAATCATTATTTCTATAAATAAATAAAAATTTTTCAATTTCAGGTTTCAGTATGTCATCTAATTTAAAATTAAATCCTCTCATTAACATCCCTAGGATTAATACTATTATATATTCAATAAGAAAATTCTCTAAATCCAGTGACGTAAGACTAAAAGCTTACAAGTCATCGATCTCAGGGATTAATCCTCTCTGGGTTCGTAGATATGCATTTATAGTTAAAAAATTTTATGAGTCTTATTCTATCTCTGAGAATAATTATAATCTCAGAAATTCTAAATATGATGATAATTACTTAATATCTAATTTTAATGCTATTAATTTAAAATATAAATTGTCTGACTGTAATGACTTGACTAATCTTAAATTAGTCATGGCTCACATTAGATCAAAATTGGATTACACTAAGTCTTTACTTTACTCATATCTTCATTAACCAGATGATTTTCGTTTTACTTGCAGACACTAGTTTTTCATTTTTAATACCTTTCATGATTTCATTTCACATTCGCTAAATTAATGAGTCTGATTGAACATTATTATTATTCTTATTTTTTTTTATTTATATATATATATTTTTTTTAAATGAGAACCTCGAAAAAGATTATTCTATACTTATTTTGTATATATTATTTGTTGAAATATAAGTGATTTGTCTAACAAAAAAAAAAGAAAAAAATTTGTTTATCTCTTATCAAAAGAGAGGCTTATATTACATGGTGAAATTTCCAATGATAATCGTAAAGTAAATGCTACAACCAAAAGAAATTGAAACATCTGTATCGTAGCAGTCTTAGAAAAAGCAAAACTTGCCAGTAGTTTGGTTTTTATTTAAGACCCCCCCCTCTAAACTTAAAATAAGGCCAGTTAATTTCAGAAAACCTTGATCATGTCAAACTAGATAATATGAAGATGGGAATTAATGATTTTTACATCAAAAAATTGATTTGGAATCTAGATCATAATGCTATGATATGTAGAAAAAATTGAAAAAATCAATTTTTTAAGGAAATTCTGGTATATATGCGTGAAATTCCCATTTTTTAAACTTGATTTTAAGGATCACAGACAGAGAAACCGAATATCAAAATTTGTGATAAACTCATCATTTTGCAGGGATTTTGATGCATCAAAATTTCATCGATTTCCAAGTATGGAAATGATCAAAAAATCGAAATTCAATTTTCACACGATTATGGGCTGGTTCTCAGAATCTGATTCAGCATATTTGATTTCTTTGTCCAATCGTGATCCTAAAATTCAATTTTTGATAACTCACTTTGATATCAGCAGAATTTTTCAGATCAGAGATCAAAAAATGGAAAATGTTATGAAAATCATATATTTCCATCTTCATACATTAACTATAGCTTTTAAAAAAGAAGACAATCTTTGGACATGCCTGAATTGTTCAGCATTAGAGAACCGCTCTTCTTCGAAAAAAATAGCAAATTTCAATAATTAACTTAACAGTTGGTAATGTTGAAAGCATGAACATTTTATTAACCCTTTCGGTGCCGAGAGTATTTCACAATTTTTATAAAAACCAAAATTTAGCTATGAAGATACCAAGTTATTTGGCCAAAAATATTACAAGTTCACATTTTGGACTTCAATTTAAACTTTGATTGATCCAGAAACTTATCAAACTGGTAGAGTTATGAAGGTTCAAAAAAATTGGAAAATGGACATATGTCCATCGGCACTGAAAGGGATAATGCTAAAATCTTTGCTTGAAATTAATTTCAAAATTTAAGCGGGCTGAGATTTGAAAAAACCTGTGTCAAGACGACAAAAACTGTATTTTTAATTTTAGCAATATTTCTATCTTTTTAATCGGAATCCACAAATATTTTAGCTTTTTAAAATATATATTCAAGTTTTATCTATAGGAATTGAACCCACACCTGCAAGCTAGAAAAATCCTTTAGAGGAAAAGCAGTACTCTAGCATGGCATACTATTCGAACTATGGTTGATAGTCAAATGGAAATTATTAGAAAAAGAAATACTCAACAAAATGAACTAGAGATGATACCTAATAGGCAATCTTGTAATAATCTTTTTTTTTACTGTAACAAGATACACTTGGTTACTCCATCAACATAATTAGATTAGTGTGTTCTGAAGGATGATTTCCAAGACAAAAGTTGTATCCCTTGGATTTATTCATCTTCTTAATTAAATTTAACTACTATTAAATAAAAAAGCACGTGTTACAGACAGCCAGGACTCTCATTCTTTACCCCAAGTCCATCAAACAATGATGAATACGATGTAATACATACGGAATTGCTTTCCCTCACTCTCTTGGGGTCTATTCTCACTCAAAATATCCGTTATTATTATAAGAATTACCTTGGTAACATCTTTTACTCAAGATTCTGAAAATTGTGTACTTTTTGTATTTAGAAATTCAAGATTTCGACTTTAAGCCCCAGCGTGTCATATATATGAGCCATATTTCTGTTTTAAAAGGATCTAAATAAAGAAGAACTAACATTCTTTCGAATGAGTTATGAGTAGAGCTGCAAAAATGCCATTTTTGCCATTTTGAATGCAGAGCAAGAAATTTTATTTTCTTTATCTCCTAGTATCAGAAGTTTGATGAGTTGAAGCATAAGCCGAGAATTTTTGCCATATTAAATTTAATGCCCCCGTTTTTTCAAAGTTTAAGCCCTTTTTTGCCTTAATCAAGATAGTTTCGATACAAAATCAACGATAACAATCACAAACAATCTCAAGGCTTAAAATTCTATTTTCGTCTTCCTGAAACCTGAAAGCCATGTCTGATACATAGAACAATCTCATTAGTCATTCAATCAAATCTTAAATTCATACATTTATGTGTTGGTCACATATCATGTCAAGTCATACTATCAAGTAGAATATTATTTAACTAAAACTACTTAGCAGTAGCGTGTTTCATTTTGCCCTTTTTTGCCACAAAGTTATAATAAAAATGCCCTTTTCAATTGAAATTTATGCCCGATTTCGGCAGCTTTAGCTATGAGTTATCAAGCTTCAATGATTTATTGATAATGTATTATATTATATTGAAAATCCGCTCACAGAAAAATACACGTAGAATTCGAAAATGGGTGATCACCTTGAAAAAACTAGCCATTTTCAGAGTCTAAAAATGGGCCAATATTAGGGATAAATTTTTTATTTCTAATATGTTAAATTTCAAAAAGTGGCCATGATAGTGTCCAAGTTTTATTTTTTCTATTGCCACCAGTTCATGAATAGATTTTGGACCGTATGTTATACACATCAATCAAATTCTCTTGAAGAGCCTATTCAGATTCTGACCCAGGCTAGAAATCGATAATTTGCAAAATCTATTTCTAGCTGAGATGACAATCTATTAAAGCATAGAAGACGTTGAATACCCAACTTTAATTGTTGCATTATTGCAATTCTTACGTCAAGAATACGAAAAGTCAAACAGAAATCCTAAGAAGAACAAAGTTCCCTTGTAAATGGATTCAGACTAGATTTTTGGTCTGCTGAATACCTGGTGTGGCCTTGGAAAAGAGTTTTAAAATTTTCCATTTTAAAACAATAGTTTTAGATCTCATATATGCAATCCACAGGTTTTAACGCCAATAATTGCCAATTTCAGCCTTTAAGAAAGAATTCTGATTCGGAATCAGTGTAATTATTTTCATTGGAGGTTTTCTCATTTGCATGATGAAAAATGGTGTTCCACTTAATCCATGATGAGAGATCCCTATTTTTCATGTGAACTCCCTTTTAATGACCAAAATATTCATGTCCCAAGGGTTTACTGAGTAAGAATTCATTGAAAATTGAGCGGAAATTTGAAAAATTCAGAACTTTGCACATGCTTCATTACTTGATAATGCTAAGAATTCGTAGATCAATCAGAAGATGAGTGTAAAAATGTCTAGTTCTCGCTGTGTTCTATGTAGGAAAGTTTCAATTCTTTTAACTAAAGTCTTCTATTTTAAACTGTATAATCTAATACAACAACGTGTCATTTTAACATCTTATCTGATACAGCTTGTTCCATTAGGAGATTTTGATGAACAAGATATGGATTTGTGTTCAAATTCATTGATCCTGGAAGAATCTTGCAACAATAATTCACTATAATCTATACACTTTTGTGTTAATCCAACCCCCTTTCTATCAATGAATTGCGTGGGCATTTGTATAGTAGTAAAATTTGTAGAATCATCATTATTTTTCATTCTATTTCAATTCATAGAGGGGCCTGTCTGTAACACGATCATAACAAACAGTTGATGATGGATTTAAAAAAACACTTGTCTACTACAACTACTACCTATAGAAAAAATATTCCTCCCATTCAAAAATACAAAAAGGATGGATCACAATACATAATGCATGAGGAACGGAGAGAAGAGGGGTGGGTGTGGTAGAGTTTTGATTTTTTTTCTTTGATTACCTTGCCAGTGCATAAAAATGCACACCCCCAAATTTCCTCATCATCAAAGGGATCCTCCAGCATGGTTTAGTCTGCGTATCTGATGCATATACACACTGTTTGTATGTTATTTTGAATTGAACAGGAACTCTTCAACCAGTAATAATATTGGCAAACAACAGTTGAATGCGTCCCTATATATACACACAATAGATCTTCTCGATCTATTCATATACCAATCTCATCACCTCCCCACATCTAAATTTCATATATATTCAGATATACAATATTGCCAACAGTCACTTGTGTGTGCAGATATATACGCTTCAGAAGAGGAATAGACTTTATATACATCTATCTGTGTACACTGTAAGAACAGAAGGAAAACACGGAATAATACACTAACAGATAGTACAAGTAGCGAAAAGAAATTCAACACTGAGATTATATATAAAAGAAGAAAAACGTTCTCTCTATACAACGACAGTAGCGTGTGTATATAAGAAAATAAGCAACAATTCCACAAGAGAAGCAAGAGAATTTTCTTACTGCGAGAAAAACGAAATTAACAATGTTCAACAACATTCTACCCTTTATGGAAGCAAATCGGAGTTTATTCACCCAGCAAAACAATGAACAGGTTAATCCAACGGCCCAAATAGCCCTGTGGAAATTGGGCCAGATCTTGGCTCAGAATTCAATCATGCAAACCTCTGTGAATGCACCGTCGCCCTTTCAGTCTGTCGCTATGGATTTTGGCCTCAGTCAATTGGAGAATAAAACAATGTTTCCTCGTGATAATGTCCCAAAGCTTCATGACAAGACACCTTCGGATGAAGAGGAAATTTGTGAGTTATCCTATTTACACTGCCCCCCAAGTTTTTACATTACATCAAACTAACAACAAAGACCAATTTTAGTAATTCCGTAGTAAAAATTTCATTGAAAATACTGAATTATATTCATTACGTAACGTTGTAAAATTTCATTGAAAATTCAACAGAGAACCCAATTATAGACTTGATTTTCTACACCATTCGAAATAGCAAATATTCGGAATTACAGAGGGACCATTAAATAATTAGACTGGAGAGACATTTGACACAGTTGAGGACTGATTTGTTTTTCCTCTCATGTAAATAGTTTTTTCTAGTATCTAACGTGGAAATATTACAATTATCCTTTTGGTCTTGTTACTTGAACAATGAACATGGAAAAAATCTCTTCCCATTGCTATAAAAAATTACCCAAACAACGACAATAATGAGAATGATTGAGTAAATTAGACAAGTAGTAAAATATCTATTTCACATGAGACTATTTTTTGCAGGATGAACAAAGTGGGGGGGGTGTATGGATGGTTGGGACACCCTTAATAATGATCACGATATAGAAAGATAAACTCTATAAGAGAAAAACAACTGCCTATTATATATGTGTGTGTAGGGCAGACGGGCAGGTGCTCGAAATAAATAGATGGGGTGTAAAGATAGCTCAGATATACATTATTGGGGTGTCGTATGGCGTTATATTTCTCCTTCCTTCTTCATATTATCCATTCATGATCCCTGGGACTGAACGAAAAAAGAGTTCCGCCTCAAAAATATGAGTAAATAATAAGGAAAAGTTTATCATTTTGATAAATGTTATTTTTTTTGAGTAAATATTTGAACTCAAAGTTTGTATTCTCAAAAACCATATGGTCGCATTGGCATTGAATGAACCGTTTGCTTCTTCTTTTTTTTGTTAGTTAGCGCCACACTTTTTGTTAGTTAAATTTCAACTTTATAGTTAGTTGAATCTTGCCTTGAGAGAAAGAAGGAGACATTCTCTAGTTCTCTTACTGTCTTGTTGTTGTAGTGACTTGACGACAGTTTATTATTAAAAGAGGAAGTACATATATAAATCGTTCACTCTCCCTTGATAATAATTATCCTGCCATGAAGGCACGCTCGCTTTCTAATCTCCCCTTTCTGATAAAAGCATTATTATTTATATTTGTTGTTGTTTGAGGGGAAAAAAAGAGAGTTTTGAAGAAGAAAGAAAGAAATAGGAAATTCGATAAATGAATTTCTAGGACATTCTGCGAAAATAACTTTCCCATGCTTCTTCTTTTTCATTTTAATTTTAAATAATAGAGGGGTAGTCGACAGATGCAGTTTGTATGTTTCTCAGAATAAAAGAAGAAGAAGGGGAAACTTCCTGTATGATTCTTGATGCATAGCTTGAATTGTGAAGGGAGTAAGAGACGAGATCTCATTTCCATAGAGTAACCCTGCCTGAACACCTTCTGAATTCCTTCCCTCTCTCTGCACACACAAAGTCATTTCACCCTATCTGGTTGCCTGGCCAAGAAGTTGTAGGATGCGTGTGTGTGTATATGAAAGGGAAAAGTCACTTTTTAGCCAAATTCACACAAAAATTCTCTCACTCTCTTGATACATACCATGTTTACGCTAGCAACAATAAAATCATAATGTCTATGATAATCTCTTTAATTAGAGGTGAGATTAAATGCGCAGATTTAGGAATCAATTTTATTCAATTAGTCAATTAAAATGTGTTGAGGCAAATACGTAAACAAACTAAAATAATAACCTGAGATACAGTACAGTAGTATTCAAATTTTTAAGTATTAAATGAATTCTATTCCATTTCAAATTGTAATTTTCTCTCAATGAAAAAAAGCTGTAAAGCTAGGAGACGAAGACTTTTAGAAAAAGGCCAAATTCATAATGACTCCGAGTATGCTGTTTGCTTACTTGTAACAATTCCACACAGATCTCAGTCTCCGATAACCAAATGTCCACTCTATGTATATCTGCATCTCTTTAAATGTTTTATCTAATGAAAGTTGACATTTATCCACAATATATACTCTCTCTCTCTTTCACATTATCTGTGTGTTTTTTTAATGGTGAATGATGAATGATAAATGCAGAAAAATTCAAAATTGGATGACATTTTTTTGCTGCTGCAGCCATTCTTAGTGTGGTCCCACAAAATGTTGCTCATTAACTGAGTATCTTGTCAATTATAACATGGGAATGTGAACTCTTTTTTTTGTAACAAGATGAAAGAGAAGAAATGTTGAGCATTCTGTTGAGTTAATTTAAATTTTTTACTTTTGAAAAACAATGTCTCAGCATGAGATTAGCTTCCTGACGAGAGAGGAAGGGCTTGAAAATCTTGAAAATTTTCCCTCATATTCAATGGGACAGATGGGGTTTCGTTCGGAAATAATTCTTAGAGAGGGAATGAGACTTTAGAGCTATTAAATGAGAGTTGAGGTTTGTAAATAAAATTAACCTGGATACAAATTCTGTAGGAGAATAAAAAAAAGAATGTTTATTCATATTACAACCATTAAAATAATGTATAGATGGAAGCAATTTGTATTGTCTGTTAAGAGGGAAAAGACACTTGCTTAAATGTTACTGGTTACACTGATATACACACACTAAAAGGATTACTTTAAAGTAAAGAAGAAGAAGCATGGTTAAATGGTTTTTTATTACTATAATCAATTTTTTACAACTAAAAATTTCATTGAAGAGGCTAGAACAAGTGCGTGCGTGTGTGTGTGTGTGTGTAAGGTACGCGCGCAAATATAGTTAATTTACACAACAAGAAACGATAATATGTAATAAGGTAATTATTATTATCATCATTGCATACAAACAAAAAAATGTAAATGTAAACAAAATTTACTTCATCTTCAAATTCCCCTCTTCTCTCTTGTCAAATTTGCAGGAGTTTCCCTAATTAGAACAGATTTTGCTTTTTATCTGATTTGTTTTCTTTTCTTCTTGAGTTCGCTCAAAATTACTATAGACCTTTTGACTTTGAGGAGGATTGTCAATAAAAAAGCTGTCCACATGTGTGTGTGTGAGGAAGGAGGAAAATACTCTTTTTCACATGTCTAGATTTTTTTCCATTCTCGGGACGTAAAAAGGCTTCGGGTAGCCCTGAGGAGTTGAACATCTGTTCGGATAGTCTCTCTTCAAAACTAGAAGAAATCTTTTCATCAACTTTAATATCATCATCATTATTAATACATTGAGTAAACGTTTAACATTTATCGTGTAGAGTAAAAAAGAAGGGCCTGTCAGGCACCACTTCTACACTGCGCAAATTCCTGAGCAGACTGTTTGCCATTCTATCTACTTTTTTAGATGGGGTGAGGGGGTTGGGTAGACTTGAGGATGAACGCGTGTCTGTTCATCATTTTATAACACACACACCAAGACTAGGGAATTGTTTTAACTTTTTTTTTCAATACAAGTTGATCATTATGTTGTTCAATGTTGATAATGAATTTATATTCTCTTCCTAGACTCAAAGCAGCCCAATGTCAACTTTCAAGAGATTTTCAGGTCCAATTTAAACAATATCCTTGCTCAATTGGCTCAAAACAGTGTCCAATCGAATAATAATAATAACAATAACAACTCAAATGCAAATCTCAGCAATCTAAAGATGAATATTTTGAATCAAACGCAGGAGAATTCTTCCCACGAGAGCGGCATCTTCTCCAATGCCACATCGACTCCTCCACCGGTGGAAGAACTTCATTATTCCACATCATCTTCCAGCGGGTCTCCTCCCCATGAAAGTTCAGATACCTCGGGCAACAGTTTCTCTACACCCCAGACCAACAGGAGTTCAAAGAAGTCTGGTTTTCAAGCCGGCATCACTGTTGGCTACACATATGATGCCTTTTTTGTTTCCGACGGCCGGTCAAAGAGGAGAAAATCAAACTCTAGCACAAATAAATCAACTGATGACCAGAACTCTTTCCCGCCAGCCTCGATTGTTCAGCCCATCAATGTAACCAGCTCAAATGGCAACAATAGTTCCTCTGAAAACTCACTCATCATGAATATTTGCAGTGAACAAAACGAGGCTAAACGCAATCAGAGGTATTCCTGCTCAGAGTGCGGAAAGCATTATGCAACCTCGTCAAATTTGAGTCGTCACAAACAGACGCATAGAAGTTTGGACTCGAAAATGGCCAAAAAGTGTCCGCATTGCGGGAAAGCCTACGTCTCTATGCCCGCTCTATCTATGCATATTCTGACTCATGACTTGAGGCATCGTTGTGATATTTGTGGTAAGGCCTTCTCCCGTCCCTGGCTATTGCAAGGCCATCGTAGAGCTCATACAGGGGAGAAACCCTACGGTTGCGCTCATTGTGGTAGAGCCTTTGCTGACCGCTCAAACCTCAGGGCTCATATGCAGATTCATTCGCAGATGAAGCAATTTCAGTGTACCAACTGTGAGAAGGGTTTTGTCTTGAAGTCCTACCTCAACAAGCATATGGAAACGTGTAATGGTCCGGATGGTATGAATGTCTCCTTGTGTTCACCAACTGATGAACTTCCAACACAGGTGCCGAGTTTGACTCTAACGAATCACCTTCCATTTTCCTTGGCCTCTCTCGTCGACGATAACTGATTCCGTGCTTGATAGAATTCTTTTTTTAGTTTTCATAAGAAACCCTCAAATGTAATTGATTAATTACTAATTTAAATCATGATTATCATTCACTAAAGAAAACCTAAAGTATATACAGTAATCAATTTTATGATAAAAGAAGAAGAATCCACTATAGAAACCTGTCCATATTTAAATTTGTAAAAAAAGTGTAATCTTCAAAAAATATATCTATTTATTAATGAGATTGAAAATTTAAATAAAAAATATTATATAATAATATAAACAAGCGTTTTATTTTCTGACTTTCTTTTGTGAACGTTCTTTTTTTTGAAAACCCATGAAAAGTAAGACGACAATTGCGATGTAATTATATCCATAGAATTCAAACACAATCAGCTAAAGCTCAAAGATAGCCGCTTTTAGATGAGGACCAAATTTTTTATCTATAAATCCTGAATAAACCATATCATGGAAAAAGTATTGAATGCGAGTCATGAAAATAAAGTTCTCTTAAAGACTTTAAGAGTTAATTGTTATAAAAATTACATTTAAAATTCTAGTGAATGAATTAGCTTTAGAATATTGGAAACTATTAAAAGATGTTCATGTGGATGCAATCTAATGCCATAACCTTCCCACTTTATTGCAGGTAATAATAACACAATGAATAACCTTGACATATTTTCTTTTTTTCAAAAATAAATTCATTCGAAATATGTACTAATTATTGTTACAATTGAGTAAATAGTCCTCTCTACTTCCTATTACAAAAAAGGAATGAAAACTGTATTATTCTCTGAACAATAAACAGTCGAGATAACCAGTCAGTATGTAGAGGAAGGGGAAGGTATATTCTAGGGATATTACAATCGCTTAGTAGATCCACAGTTTAGTCCATGGGTTATCGATCAAAAATTAGGTCATTTTTAAACCCTAGCAGATTGCACATTCGATTTTTTTAGAAAGAATTTGTTTGAGGAAAACACTTTGTTTGAATTAGCATGTATCAGATATGTATAAACTTTATAAAGCTATTCTCGGTGAATTTGGCAATTCTTACACGAATATAAATGTTTCCATCAAGGTCTAAAGGTCTAAAAGGTTTTTGGAGGCCAAATCAAAATATTTCTAAGGAAAAATTTCGAGTTTTAATATTAAACTCTTTAATTTTCTGATCATGTCCCCAGAAATGACGTAATGTTTCTTTCATGTGAAAAAATCACTAAAAGTAAATTATACAATGATGACAGTTATTGGAAAGCTCTTTACTAAAACTCTAATCTCTATAAACTATAAGTTAAGGTTAAAACTTCTTAGAGGGATTTTTTTTAATCCATGATTTTAATCAATTTTTATGTACTCATTATAATTCACTTTGAATACAGATTTATTTTCTGACAAAAAAATTTAAACTCTAATTTAAAAAATAAAATCGGTTTCATAAATCTAATGGTGAACAATGCAAAAATCTGGTCATTTTACTAATTACAGAAAGGAATTAAATCAAGGCAATTATTAAAATTTACTCCATATTCAATATCAAATCTGCTACATGAAAAAAACCATTCTTTTATCCATCATCTGGCGATGAATGGCCTTTTTGAGAAGAAGAAAAAAGAAAAATCTTTCCTTTTTCCTGTCACCTGCTAGCAGATTTCTCATCTAGCAACTTGTGAATGTGGAACTATAGCCTGTCAAGATTTATTCATTGTATTCTAACCATAACTAACGAAGAATCAAGGTCTCTAATTAGGCCTCATACTTTTTCTCTACTAGCCAGCCTGACTTTTGCTTTCATATCAATTAGTGGAAATCACGAAAAATAGAAAATATTTATTATACAGTTATTATCTTTCATACTGTAACTAAACCTAATTGACATGAAGATGAGAATTTACTATTTTTACAAAAAACTCAATATTTTTCTAATTTTTTCAATTCTAAAACGAAATGAGCTAATAAGTTAATCTGACCAATTTTAATTAGGCGAATTTTTGGATTTCGAAAATGAACCAAATTTCCACTTTTTCAACTTTTGAGGTCAAAATTTTCATCGAATTTGAAGATTTGAACCAATTAATTAAATGCGGATATTTGGGATCAACATTTTTCTTTATTCGACTATCACTGAGTAGAAAAATCTTGATCCCCTTTTGTAGTTGAAAATTACAAGTTTTTATTTTGAATTGTCATTAGGCGGCTCTTTTTCCTGTGAATACCATGAATATATTTAGCTTAATTTCATAATAAAAATTTCAAAATTTCTTGGGTCAATATTAGAATTCTTTGATGACCATGGCTGAGATAGTAAGAGGAGGTTTTATAATAAAATTTAATTAAATCGGATGAAAAATTATAACTCTTTTCTGATCTGATTATCTATACTTTATTATCATAGGTCAGCCTCTTGTATTATTCTATTCTCTCATCTGATTGGACAAAACTGATAGGTATGAGACCATGAAAGTATATAAGTAGTAATTTGTTTTTTGACAAACTTGTCGTACCACTGAAGAAGGCGTGTGAAGACAATCACCGTCGAAACGTTTGGATGACCATGGCTGAGAATGCTAATATTGACCTAAGTCTTGATAAATTGTATCATAAAACCTCCTCTTACAATCTCAGAAAAAAAACTATAATGATCATATCTTATTGTCGTCTTTTAGACAATTAGACGCTAAATTCAATCTTTCAGATTGTAACAACGCCCATGATCTTAAATCTATTATGTTATATATTAGATCAAAAATAGATTATTCAAAATCTCTCTTATACTCTTCCTTACATTTATAAATGTCAAAATACAGTTTGGTCTTCGAATTAATGCTCAGATTCATTTAGATAATTGACTTTATTGAACAAATTCAACTGGACTTAATCTTTATAGTATTCTTATGTCTATTGTAACCTTATATGAATAACTATTTATAACCATATTTACCTATATTGTACATATCAATAAAATATTTCTAACAAAGAAATGCTTTATTATTTTGTAATTATCAGTTTTATATAAATATAAGAAATTCGTCTAACAAAAAAAACTAACTAATTTTAGATCATTTTCACTGATTCGGAAATTCAAAATCTCTCTTATACTCTTTAATACTACTTTAATACTTTTAATTTATTATTTTAGAAGAAAATTTGAAACAAAAATTCATTCCAAACCACATTTTCACCCAGGGAAAATCAAATTGAACGTATTTGAATTAATAATTCACGTAGTTTTTCAAACACGTACGAAAATTCACTTATATTCATAATTTAGAAAATTGAAGTAAAAGATATATTAAAACCAAATGTACATTTCTTGAAGCATCATCATCTGGGGTTATTCTTCAAAAATGATATGAGTTAAATGTTCATTCAAGATAATAACTTACAAATCAAGAAAGAAATAGTAAAAATGGGAGCTGAAAAAACACCAAAACTCTCCAATCAATAGCAACAGTGGCGAGAAAAGTGAAAAAGCTCACATTGGCCATTATTTGAATTGAAAAATCTATCCCTAGTACTATTTATCTGTTTATTTTTCTCAGAATTATTGGGGGTGATAGAGATTTCAAGTCGAATTCCATAATGTAATGAAAGAGACTGAAGTAAAAGAATTTCAATTTAAAACGTCTTCTTTTTCATCATCTTAAAGAGAGTAATAACACTCCTTTCTCTTGTTGTTGTTTAAAGAACACACTGAACGTGAGGTTACTAATGAAATTTGAGCAACTACTTCCTTTTTTTCCCTTTCAAAATTCCTCTTTTGAAAGAAGATAACAGAAGATATCCTCTTCTCAAATAACATTAAAGGAGAGAAGATGAAAAACGAAATACATAATTAAAAAGTGTCAACAAATCTCGAATACTTTCCTGATAGAAACTTGGACAGAATTATCTTAAGCATCCACCACAAATTTTCCCTCAAAAATATCTTTTTTATGCTTTACAAATAAAATCTTAAATAAGATTATGTAACTTTCTCAAGAAACCTTTATGAGGTCAGTCAAAACCTATCCCTCCTTTCAATTCTCAGATATCCAATCTGGGGATTTCTAATTTCCAAAATTTAATGCATAAATATAAATGCCAGTATAATAAATAACCTTTACTACTCAATATTCACCCGTCTTCTAAATCCTTTAAAAAATGAATATTTCTTCTGTTCAAAACTCTCAAATAAAAAACGTTTTTTAACAGAACAGGTGTGTAATAATATTCATGGGAAATAAATTTCTTTTTCAACAAGTTATTAAAGGTTATTCAAATTTAAATCGGTTTTGCAACTTTATTAAAAGAAATCATGAAAATAAATAATTATAAAAACGTTTTCTAATTTCGTTCATCTAATCACAAAAGATATTTTTGATTGAAATACTAATGAGTATATAATGAGTATAATTTAAATAAAAAATTAAAAAAATGATCTAATTATTGGATAAATACTGAAATTATGAATAGTAGGTTCTGCGAGGAATTCGAAAATCATCTGGTTAATGAAGAAAGGGGTAAAGACTTGGAGTAATCAGTTTTAACTCTAATATTTAGGGAGCCTCAAAATTCAATATTGTAGTAGAAATAAAAATCTTCAACTCAAGGAGAAAATAAGTCAAGTCTTGAAGAATGATGGAGAAATTCTTAGATGCGATAGGCGTAAAATCTGGAGAAATATCAATATATATGAGGTTATTTCAACAAATTTAAAATTTTTCCTACGTAAGTCATAGGAATAGATAGATCCCAAATTTACAAATAAGACTTTTAGAACATGAATAGGTCGTGCCACAGATGATGCCTGGCCCTTTAAAATTGCAGGTAATTTAGAAGAGAAATAAACAATTTAAAAATAGAGCAATTATAGAATCAAATGTCCAGCAAAGTCATTGGAATTCTCAACTGAGGGATCATTTCCCTTTGAATAATTTAAAGAGTGTTTTTTCATCACCTGTCGGTGAATTCTTCATTTCAGGCCAAAATAATAACGATAATCTTTGCCACCATTTAAAGAGAGAGAGTCTTTGTGTGTCCCCTGAGGCATAAACCAATTCACACATTCAAGTTCTTACCTCTTGTCGTTTTGAAAAAAAGAGGAGAAAAACGGAATAATTTCTCTCTCTTCTCAACAATGCAGGTTAACTTTGGGAGGAAATTGTAAATTCAAGATTTCTTCATTCCCATGTGTCATCGAGTTTTTCTTTCACTCCAATTTTAATTGAGTGCGCAATAATTCTCCAATGTTTGGCCGATAAAGAGTAATTGCCATTTATCCTATCTATCCAGATGTGGCGGGAGTTTATATTCCACGTCTCTTGCCAAAGGAGACGATATCTTCTACTTTCTCATATTAGGGCGGTTTATATTTATTTCATCTGAAAACCCTTTTATATTTTAATTAATAAAAATTCTGAGCTCTAGAACGTGAAATTTTTTTTCTCCGAACAACCCACGAGAGGACTAATATTTCAGATAAAATTTAGTACTAAGATCATGGTTTCCATTATTTTAAAGCGGGAATGTCATTCTCCATTAAGTCATTGCCCATTTACTCCATAATATCCTACGGACATGATAAAATAACGAAATTAACCATGAAACCCCTCTTGATGACAAGATTACTATTTTTGAAGATAAAAATTATGAAACTCATTAAATGAGCAAGATATTCCGGATTTTAGTGATTGGGTAGTAAAAATTCATTGAAAATTGAGCGGCGATTTGAAAAATTTTGGATTTTTAAAACCGGATGACATAATGGAGAATCAATACAAAATAATGCTTAGAATTGATAATTCTATTGGAAAAGTTGGTCTTAACATGAGGTTAAAATTTTCATCCTAGCCTAGTGTACATTGTATATTCTTATAAAAAATAATTTCTTCTTGGACATTTTAAAATTGGCGAAAAGAGACAGATTATCAAGTTTTAAAAATTATTTTTTTTATCATTGTTGAGTTTTTGTGAAAACCAAATATTCTTCACGAAAAATCTCAAAGAATCATGAAATTTCAGTCAAAAAAATTAATGTCAATGATGAAAACTCACTGTTTTTACAGAAAAATCAATATTTTTCTTCGCAAAGTCAGGAAAAATTTTTTTTTTGAAATCTTCAGAAGAAAAAAGGATTTCCATAAAAATTTAAATCTGGCCAGAATTAGGCCATTTTATGAATCTCGAAAAAAACTCCAAATTCCCAATTTCGACCAAATTCATATTCAAAGAATTCCACAGAAATTCAACTCTTCAATTGCATCATGAAGGGGAATGACCAAAAGTTTAAAAATTTATCTTCTCAATTTCCATGGCTAAATTCGCATTCTTTGTTTATTCTTGATCCAAAATTGCTTTAAATCTCGCGAAATCGATAAAAATTTTGAGCTCAAAGTTTTAAAAAGTGGGCATTTTGAGCAATTTCAGAATTCATAAAAATGGCCTAATTTTGGCCAGATTGTTAATTTCAACAACTCTTGGGATCATGGAGCTGAAGAAAAACATGGAGTTTTTTGTCAACTTGCTTTATTATTACGCCAATCTCTAATCTGATTAGAGAAGCTAAACTAACTGTTAATAAATGATTTATCTGGTTGGAAAATACTACTCCTATTAATACATAAAAGTGTACAGTGTTCAGGAGAGTCACATGTAGGATGAGCATTGAGTATGGTGATAAACATCTAGGCAGTTGATTTTGTGGGCTGGTTTTAAAAATTGCCCAGCCCAATTAGTGAAGCTAAAAATATCTGCGCAATGATAAATATCCAGTATACAATCGGACAAAATTCTCTCTTCTCTTTATATTAAATGCGCATAAGAATAAAAATGTTTTGATAAACATCTTCTATGTATATACATCGAAAATAAGAGACTTTTATTCGATATTACAGTACTTTTCTGGTAAAATATCAAGTTGGAAAGTAAACTTGAAAAATTTCATGAAAACATCTATTTTTGAGAAAAATATTTGATCTGTATTAGTAGAAATATTCATTTCTTAGAGGATTTAGAAGACGAGTGAATAATGAGTAATAAAGCTTTTATTTCATCGGTTCTCATCAGACTCTTACACCGGCTAGATATTTATACATACAATACTGAAAAATTAAAAATCCTCTGATTGGACAAATGGGAATCGAAATAATATCACAGGGAGGAGGGGTAAGGTTTCACTGGACTTATTGTCTTTTCTTGAGAAAGGGATCTAGTTGTAACTGCCCGCTACAGAGAAAAATATTGTCCCTATGACCTGAAAATCTTTACTGATTTGAAAGAGACAAGTTTTTTAAGAATCAAACAAGGAGGCCGAATTTTTACATTCATTTGGTGAAAGAACCGACGTTTTTGATTTCATTGATTTCCAAGAAGTGAAAATGGCCAAGAAATCGAGATTCGACTCCCGAACGATGATGAGGTAAAGATCAAATTTTGTAATATCTAAATCTAGTTGACATGAAGATGAGAATTTACTTCTTTAACAAAAAGTTCAATATTTTTCTTCGGAAAGTCGGGAAAAAATTCATTTTTTGAATTCCATAATAAGCCAACATGTTGTGGATATTTTTGAAATAATTCACACTCACCAAAATTAGTCCGTTTTTAGAATTTCGAAAATGCAACAAATTTCCACTTTTTCAACTTTTGAGTTCAAAATTTTTATCGATGTCAAAGATTTGAAGCAGTTAAATGCAGACATTGGAGATCAGCTTTAGACAAAGAAACTCGAATTGGGCCGTGGAGGAAGAAAGGAATATACTGTTTCCAAGAAAAAGTTAAACATAAAAATTTTTGATCATTCCCCTTCGTGATAGCCAATGGAAATTTGGTGCATTTCCGAAATTTGGAAAACAATTGTCTTCAAATGGTAAATGCAGGCATCATTATCTGCATTCCTGGATTCCTAAGAATTTTCATCAAATTCCATTTCTTGATAGGAAAATTGAGAATTTTGCATAAATTCATTCAAAATAATCCTTACGCGTATTTAAACAAAAAAAACTAAATATTTCTGATTAATTTACTGCAGCCTGTTATGGGTAATGACAATGATAGCTTTCTATGATTAATATATTGGGAAAATTAAGGTAAAATTGATAGTAATTTATAAGAAACTTTATCTATAAAAACATTAAATACAGTTATTTCACTGAAATTAAGTTAAAATATTATAGCGCAAGATTTAAATTTATAAGAACCATTCTGAAAATGAGAATTCTGCAGGATCCTATCTACTAGACTTGGACGAAATTTAGCAAAATTAGAAGTATTTTTATATTATCCCACCAAATTTTGCTCCAAAATATCTCTTCATACTTCTGGAATAAGATAAACAAAATCGTGAGAATTTTCAAATTTAAAACGTTTATTAAGTTTCATATTCATAATTTTAATTTAAATCTACATTATTTCTTACAAAAAAGTTTTTATTTCAATATTTTTGATAGTAAATGATCAATTCAGAGTAAAACAAAAAAATCTTAATTCTACTCAAATTCAAACACGTCTCAAATTCTGTATTCTTTTAGATTAAATAATAATACGAAAACAACACTTTAATTCCAAAGGCAAACAAGTGTAGTCTAATTGAATTTTCACCCAGCTTACCCTGAATAACACATTTCTCTTGAGTTAGAGGACTTATTAAGTGGATTATTCTAATTCGTGTGAAAGCTAAAAACATGCCTCTCAAGTGAGAACAATAAACTCAGCTGAGCAATTTGAATGGAATCACGACATGTGCCAGTGTTTTTAAGATTACCCCAGCCATTCTTTATTTACTCACCTAATTTACTTATTTAATTTCTCATGAATAGTATTTTGAATATCCATTGAATTCTTTGATATAAAGTATTCTGTGGAAAAAAAAGTATTTGTACAGTTGGAACTGAAGTTCATCACATTCAGAAAGATTCTGAATGGCCACAATTTGACTTTAGATATAAACAAAATTTGATTACAAAATAGGGGGTTAGATTTTTTTCTGGAATCCTACATATCTGTAAACAAATAACAATCATCTTCTAAATTTTGTAATGTCTCAGCATGCTATCTCCCTGGTAGGTGACACCTTTAATCCTTGATCTATTATCATTAAAGCTTGAAGAAAGATGAGAGAGGATCCTAGGTACTCTTAGAAATAAATCTTCCGAAGAAGGTATAAAATCTCTTGTTATTCAAATGTTTTTTTTCAGCACAAACAAAATCTTTAACAAGGTTATCGAAAATAAAATCATTTATTTTTGGTACTTTATCGGATTTTTCAGACGGATCCGAATCTTAACTATGTGAAGAACTTGTGTTTTAAGGGCAAAATTGAGTTTCAAGGTTTTTTTTGTGAGGATCAGAGGGTTTTTTAGAGAGTTAATACAGGAAAAAAGAAATTGGTTGCATTCGAGTGGAAATGTTAGATTATTTCCAGACTGTAATGATTAATTTGAATATTTCAACGATTTCTTGAGTCATTCAATGGGTTAGGATTCCCCTTTCTATAGAGTAAACCAGAGCGGGCTTCAATGAAGCCGCTTTATAATTCGGATTGAAGAAAATACCTATCATTAAAGCACCATTCTTCTTGAAAAAAACTAGCAAAATTAGGTACAAATTCTCAGCATATCGTTCAAACTAAAACCTTTGCTTGAGATACTTTGATTTTCTGAGAGAAACATACTTAATATTTATCTTTTTAATCTGACTCGAAATCCAGAACCACTTGAGTATACTTTTAGGAATTGAACACACTTTTGCGCGTAAAATAAATCCTTGAGAAGAAAAGCTGTGTGCTCTACTCATAATATATTTGAGATCCTGATGTAAAAAATGAGAATCCTAAATACCTAGCCAACTTGCCTAATTTGATTAGATTTTGTTGTATAATAAATTTATGAGCTTATCAACTGTACAATGAACTTAATGCACGAGTTATGAGAATCAATTAAATTTTCTTCATATTTTTTTTCAATTTGAGCGAAAACTTTACGGCAGATTGGACATTTCCCAATTAAAATAAGAACGCTTGGCTCGTGATCACGCGAAAACTATTGAACATGAATATTTCCCCATTACCGAATTGGTCAGGTAGGATATGCTACAAGGTCTGGACAGAACTACCTGAATTTATTCAGTGTAATCCATATGGCACTGTTATTAGTCATGATATAACTTATTATTATTATCCAGGGACAACATTGGTTATTTTTAAGCTTGAAATTTATCGTTGAATGGTTTCCACTTTCGCAGCAGTGTTCATGAATACGAATAAAGTCCTATTTTTAAATGTTAACAGATCAGGGGACCTCATTTTTCTAAATGTAAGCAATGAGAGGAAAATTTGAACTTTTTTCACAACCAATTGACAGTGTATTATGGTGAAATTATTTTTCCTCCGAACTCAGATCATGTTTTGCATATTTTTAAAGCGTGCATAATAATAAAACATTAAGATACTCATTAAATGGCCTAGATATTCTGGATTTTAGTGATTGCGTAGCAAAAATTCATTGAAAATTGAGCGGCGATTAGAAAAATTCTGGACTTTTAAAAACTTAATGACATAATGATGAAGCATTTTCGAACAAATTGAGTACAAAAACTTCAAGGTCGAATTGCATAAAAAATATGAAGTTCTTTTCAGTACAATTTAGCAGGGGCTGCTCTGATACTGAAATTATTTTTCCATTAGTTTTATCATTCATCCAACTACTTGTAAGTAGAAACACGAATGATATTTTTTTTGTCTCGATTCATTTAGTTGCGAATTCAAAAGTAAACTGATTTTAAATAAAATATATATTTGTTCATCTATATTTATTATATAACAATGATACAGATGCTTCTAATCACACATTTGTTTACATTATACATTTCTTCGGGCAGCACTGTATCTTTGTAGGAAGGTCCTCCTCAAGTCGTCCTTCTCTTATTAATTATTCTGAAGTTGACAAACAGATATCTCGACAATGACTACAGGAGTATCTCCCATCTATCTACAGACTGAATTGTTAAAAGACAATGGCTTATATCTTCTCAAATAATGTTGAATAAATGTATGTATATATGTACTTTTCAATGTGTCTATTCTGATGTCTCTTGAAAGATGTTTCTTTTGTTTTGGCTGCAAATCTTGTAAAAATGTTTATGGATTGTTTTTTATGAATAATTTGGGAACTAGGGAACGGATGAGAAGGAAAGAATGGATAAGAATTAGATAATAATAGTGATAAAATTAATTAGGGCTAGCTAATTCCTTCTTTCGTCTTTTAGGGTTTCTGCGTCGATTCTTGGTTTTTTTCGGCTTGTTGTCAGCCTCCATTTCATTATAGTTTTCATCTGGTTCATCAGGCATGTTTGAATTATTCCGAAGATATTCCTGGCTGTTCTTTTTAGCTTGATCAATGTCATCTTCTTCCATGTCGAAAACATCAGATGTAAAAATTGCATTTTTTGTACGCGCAGATATCACCAGATGTGGACCCCTTAGTTCTTTTGTTAGTTTATTTCCTAAAATTAACAAGAATATCAATCAAATTGTAGGTTCTGCAAATGAAAATAAGTCTTGAGTCAAATTGCAAAATAATCTAAGATGGCAAAAATAGAAAGGAAATTATTGGCGAACTTCATCAAGTATATTATTATTACTCGATTCTAGACTCATAAGGAAAGTTTGAGAACAAACAAATAAAAAGTGATAACCGTTTTATTTCGCCGGATCACTTTAGACTTAATTCAAAAGTACATTTATTTGGAGTTTGGTGGATTATGACTTTTTAAATTTTTCTTGGGACTTATAACTACCAAATTAAATTGAAAAAACTATTGATAAAGGTCTGTAGTTTCAGTGTAGTTCAGAATAAAAATGTTACGACCGAAAAACCATAATTATCAAATAGTCTGCAGAAATTTTCAGATCATCAGCATTAAAAGAATCTTTGGTTACTTAAAATTGAAAATAGGATCGGTTGCTTTAGATCAAGAAAACTATAAGGAATTCGAGAGTTCTTAAAAATATGAAGTGACTTTTAAGCCATCGAATGATAATTATCATTATTATAAACCATATATGGTCTCCAGTCAATTATGAGTAATTTACCTCGATTATTATTAGCTCTTGGATTTCCTCTAGGTCGCTTGTAGGTAAGCTTAACATCCAGGTCGTTATCGACATCGCTCTGGTCTAGCCCAATCATTTGCAATAGGGAACATGTGCTTGATTGTAGATTATTCCAGAGTTTTTCGCCCCCATGAAAGCAAATCCTATGCTTCTTTGTAAGAACATTGATATCACTTTGGACTTGAGTATCCTCTGTGGTAACTTCATTGAAATTTCTGGACAATTCCCATGAGCAAGGTTGATCTTGGCATAGGGATGAATTTGGCGGACATGGAAAATGTGAAAGGACATCTTCTAGAGAAGCAATATAACCAACAGCTTTTGTGCATGACGGAGACCAGCTGATAATAATTTGTTGGCCAACCTCGAGAAATTCAGGCTGCTTTGTAAATCGTATGTGTAAGAGGCCCTTTTCTCGGATTTGAGAGCAGATAATTTTCGACTCTGGCAGGCCGTTGGATGTGGAGATGATACCAGCCTGACATACGTTATTACAAAATATTTTCACACACAAATTCGTAAAGAATGGACTTGTCTGGAAGGTATCCTTGTCATTATTGAACTCGACAAGAGTTAATCTGTTCACAGAAATCTGCCAGCAGACTCCACATTTGATCTGAAAGAAAAAGTTACAGAATCAATTATTCAATCCATAACTATTGAGCACGTGTTCAATATAGGTTCTTACATTCCTTATACCCTAATCTTGATTCTTATTCTTACATTCATCTCGATATCAGAACTTAATCCACTCTGGATTCCTACGTATGCTTTTATTAAACCATATTGTATTTCTGAGTATAATCTCAGGATTTCTGTCAATAACTCTAACTTTCTTGTATAAAAAATATCTGAATCTGAAGACTTTAAATAAGAAATGCCATACATCAAATAAAAATTAGTTGAAATTTCTCCGATGGGTTAATTGATTAGCTAGTCAGAATCTGTTTTTTTTCAATTTTCAAGCAATACAAGAAAGCTAGTTATTTAATATAAATATGGGAATTTATGATTTTTACTAAGTTCTCAATTTTTTCATCAAGAGATAGTATTTGATGTAGACATTTTTAGGATCACGGTTAAACAAAGAAATCAAATATGCTGAATCAGATTCTGAAAATCACCCCCCCCCCTTATCATCGTGTGAAATTTTTATATAAAATATCATTAGCTAATTTTGAAATTCAAGAACAGCCTAATTATGGCCAGATCAAATGTTTTTGCATTCTTGTAAGCAACTTGTAAGCTCATTTCAATACGTGACTCAAACTGACAAGTTTTTCTATAAAAATAGTAAGTTCTCTTATAATTTCAACTTTGGTTTAGTATAAAGAAAAGATTTGATGTGTAAAAATATCTTTATAGAGCAGATGAGTAATGAGATCAAAAGAGACGCTATGAAAATCTTTTTTATGTGAGCTGTAGTTAGACAAATTCAGCCAAATTTCTTATAGGTCAGACATATTATCGATCTGAGAGTACAACATTCCTTTTCAAGATAAAGAGGACTCGTCCTATGATTGGAAATAGAGGATGGGGGGAGAATTTTATTCTAGGCCAGAGGGGTTTCCGAGAGAAATCGATAAAATGAACTCCTTATTTTGTTGAACATTCTCTTGTCATGTGACCAAATCACAGGATATTCAATTTTTTCAATTAAAGAAAAGGAATACATCATCTGATAGGCATGTTAAAAAAGAAATTTGTAGATGGGAAAAGGGATCAATAAGAAACCTGATTCTCTCTTCCTTGGAGTTCAAAAACCAAAGACTCATATTAAAACGAGACTAAAGATAAACAAATCAATAAGAAAATATTGAAGGAATTTATCCGGAATTCGTGAATTAGGTGAGTTATCTGAGAGTGTCTGCTGAAGAAAGAAATATCACAAATTCGAATATATATTGACAAAAAGATTCATGAGTTAGTGCAGATAAAGATCTTTATCAAAGAAATATCACAAGAGACTGGTTTCTCTCAACTACGTCTCTTCACTCGATACTAATCAGATTGAGTGAGAATAACGAAAAAAAATTAGACGGTGAAATCCCAAGAGACCCGGGTTCGAATCCTAGCTATAGGGTATCGACGAGTTCTAATAAAGATGAAACGCATCTGTTGCTTGTCCAATTTCCAACATCTAGGTGTTAGAAGACGATCTTTATCAAGTAAGATTCACATGGATATATATGTAGTAATAACCAGTGATCACACTTTGCTAGTAACTTGAATTACCGTTAAATTTACGACGGATCCATCATTTTAGAAGGATTTTGAAGTATCGAAATTTCATTGATTTTGAATTTAGTCCTCGAAAACGGAGATTTCGGAGCATAAAGAATCCATTGGAAGCATCAAATAGAAAAAGATTTTGGGGAAAAAATATTTTTTCTTAATCCAAGTGATTTTCTAGAGATTCCCAATTTCATATCAATTAGCTTTACTGTATTTTTAAAATTGTCTCTAAACTTTTCTATTATTATTGAAAGTAGCAAACAAGACAATATTAATGATTAAATACTAACCTTGTGTTTCTTCTTAGAAGCCTTGATGTTGGTCTCATCTGTGAAAGGATTCGGATTCTTCTTAACATGCGGATGTTTACTAATGGCGATCATGCCACGTCTTGGAAGTAACAAGGATCCAAAGTTCAAAGTATCTTGAGTACGATTGTGATCAACTGTGGTGATTTGGTCGGCTAACTTTATGGCTATTGAGGCCCTCTGTCCAGCTAGGATTAGTTCGTGTGGCTGGCGATTCCGATGAATTCCAATAACATCGATCAAATGAAATTTGCCACTCTAAACAAAAATATGAAAATGTTACTAATAACTTATTATTACTAATAAGTAATTTTTTAAGGATAGGATGAACGTACCTGATCTGGACCTAGCCATAATTGTTGACCTTCGAAAATACTTCCGGTAACTAAATTGCCAACAATGATTGGACCAGTGACACCGGAAACCTTGGAGAAAACCTTTGTAACGAGAAACTTTACATTCGGGTAGGATGGATGTTTTGGCATAGAAGAGATTAGTTTCTGTAATGAGTCTGTATTGTCAATAGAATGATATTTATCCTCTTTTCCCAGCATGGCTAGAGCTTGGATCAATTCGTCGAGTCCATGGCCAGTAACTGTTGATATTGGATATATTTTTGGCGGCCAGCTAAATTGGAAAATAAGAGTAGAAGATATATTAGATTTGAAATTTTTTTGGATCAATTTTACTGCTTGAAAATCAATAAAATAGGATGATCCAAAATCAGTTCAAATTGGTGTTGCTTTGAACAATTGAATTGTGATAGTTGGTTTCCTTATCCTGGCGATTGTGAAAAATAAAGATTGATTCTTGTCAAATCTTTCAAAAAAATTCTCTCTCCCTAGTCCTTCTGTTCTTGTACTTGTATATTATTTCAATAAAAAATTTTCAATTTCAGAAAAAAACAAAAAAATCTAAATTCATCGGATAAAATATTAACAAGTTTTCTCAAGAGAGGTTGGTTTGAAATTTGCACAAAAAAATTGAAGGAAGATTGATGAATTTAAATAATCAGGTTATTATTAATAATTAGAAATAGGCAATGATAACTGTACTCAAGTGTGATTCCTAAATTACTGATTGAAAATTTCTTATAGGGTATTACACTTTTAGACAGGCTTCCAGACTAAAATTTAGATCTGAGAAAAATTTAAATGATAGATGAATAGAATTTCCATCTTACTAAACCTAATCGATATGAAGTTGGGAATCTAGGATTTTTTCATCAAAAATTCGAAATTTTTTTATGGAATCCTACTCATGTTGCCAAATTTTATCAGTTGGAGAAAAGAATTGTGAAAAAAAATTTTTGATAAAAATTATGACCACTTTTGAAATTTCGATTTGGCGCAAAAATCCCATTTTTTCAAACTTTGAACTGAAATTTTTTATTGATTTAAAAGCTGGAGGTTGATCAAAAGAGGTTTTTCAAGATCAGGATTAGACAAGAAAATCAATTTAACTGAATCTGATCTGATGAATAACCTCAGTACCGTTTGGGAGCTGAATTTTTTTCTTCAACTGGTTAAAGTAGGATTGCAAAAAATCTTTAAAAATTTCGAATTCTTGATGAAAAAATCGAGGTTTTCATTAAAATCTTAGATTCTTATATTCATATCAACCAACTTTAGACAAGCTAAAGACTGCCAGATAGCGAATTGCAGAAAATTTATTTTCAACTTCATAGGATTTTGATTTTTAAAGCAAGAATACGAGCTAAAATTCAATGAGCAAAAATTCGAATATTTCTCAAAATCTAAGAGTTGAAGAATTTTAAAATTTCTAGAATCTCATAGTAGTTTAAACCTGATGAACATACTTTCAACATAGACAGTTAATATGAAGATGGGAATCTATGATTTTTACAAAATTCTTAATTTTTTCATCAAGAAATCGAATTTGATCAAGATTTTTTGGAATCTAGATCATGAGGCCCTCTTTCACGATACGGAGAAAAATAATTAGAAAAAATCAATTTATAAGAAAAATACGGCAAATTTTAAATCTTGAAGTAGCGCCAAGTTCCCTTTTTTGAACTTTGAGTTGAAAATTTGTGTTGATTTCAATGTGGAAGAGTGATCAAAAGTTGATTTTTAGGATCACAATAAGATTTCTTGATGAAAAAATTAAGAATTTTGTAAAAGAATTTTCTATTAACTAGCTTTATATTTTAACGAGAAAATCTTATTTTGCTAGGAATTAGCGCCAAAATTGTTTTCAATGAACACTTTTACTGTAATTGCTAAAATTCAAGTTTTTTGAAAAAGTAGAGTCTGTAGTCTTTCTAGGAACAAAATTGTGTAATTTTTTAGATTCTAGGAGGGTTTATGGTTACCGGGATATTAAAATATTTGGATTTAATTTTTGATAGGGAACATTTTGAATAAAAACCAACCCTAATTATTATTCAGACTCTTAAAAGGTTTGGCATGCCTAATTCTAATAAGAACCATTTGATAAACATGATAAAATTATTCATAAATCGATTGAATTGCTACACATGAATTTCTATAGTTTTAATTCTCATCCTCTTTTAATTATAATTGGCTAGAGAATTTCAATAATGGGTATCAGAGAGTGTGACCTTTATCACTGAAAATTATGCAAAGTTGATAGAGAAAAAATAGAATCAGTTAAAAATAGCATTGTATTATTTTTAGCTGATATATTAGATATGTTTTGAAAAATAGTATATATTTAGAATAGTTTCAAACTTTAATCTATAGAATTACCGTAGGAATTAGTATTATATATTAGGACTAATAATGTTTATATCTTTGGCAGAAATTTAATTCTAGCTGATATGTACTTTATATTTTTAGAAAATATTTTTTTTACCAAATTAATAAAAATGAATAGCACCCAGGTTCTATTTATAAAATGGGGCTAGGATTCATGAGGACTGTTATAGGATCAAATTTCGAAATTACTTTGGTAAGGAAATATTCCTGTAAAATGAAAAAAGACATTTCAACCCTATCAGTATATACTCATAGGATCGCTTCACAGATTTGATAGAGGAAAGTATTAAAAATTTAATCTTACTTCTACCCTACTAAAGAAAATATTTTAGCTTATAAGCCTGATGATGATTCTTGATTCGAGTTTGTATTATTGTAAATATTCATCTTTGACATTAAACATTTTTACAGCTGCAATTATAATTGCAATCTATAAAAATGCATCCTTGAAAGAGCTATCGATTGATTAATCGATCAGATTCAATAGGTACCCAAAAATATCTAATCAAGGAAAAAACGTAAATTTTTATCATGATAAGAGCCTAGCTGAGTTATAAACTTGAAGCTGTTGATATGAAACGAAAAAACGTTCAAAATATTCAAGATTTCACATATCCTCTAAATGAAAAGAAATCTTTTCACAAATATATAGCACAAGCAAGGCCATTTATCCCACACAAATAAGGCACAAAATCTGGCATCATCTTCTATCCTCATTTAATAATATAATTTGGGTGACATGACATGACTACTTCATGTCTTTTTATTCTAATCGGGCCAAACTAAGGATGTTGCATCTACATTTTGTTTGAGTTACCCGATTTTTCTACATATATATATATAGACTTGAATGTGAGAATAGCAAAAAAATAATTCGTTTATCTTATACTATATTAATATATATATAGGAGATCGATAAAGTAGATTTTTCTATTGTCAAAACAAGCATCATTCATTCTTTTTACTGAGAAGAATAACATTAAAGTTGGCATGATTTTAATTATAGAAATTATAGAAGCATACATTACACTGCATACATTTCAAAAGTGTGAATCTTTTCCCAAATCCAAATACTCACTCTAGATTTCTCAGGTATTTGTGGGATAGGGTTAATGAGATTTCAACCAGTTGATTTTTCACCTTTTCACAAATCCCTTGAATTTGATCTGGCGGAATCCGGTCAATCTTAGAGATGATAATGCAAAATTTAATTCCAAGCAATATGACCAGGCGGACATAATCCAAGAGCTGTTTTGATGTTGAGAGATGGGGCTGAAATATATTAGGTCAAGTTGAAAAACAATTCTGAAAAGATATATATCAGAGGTTTCTATCGGATCTGAGATCCCTAAAAAATCCTAGGATGGATGCTGAAAGAACGAGTGAATCGTAAGAATCTTTGGCATCATCTTTTTATTTTTCAATTTTTAAAAATTTTCTTGAATAATTTGAATGAAATTCTCAGAATATTTACAGTCCCATAGAGTTGAGTCAGTAAAGTTTTATTTTGATTTTCATGTTGATTCTAAATCTGTGTTCATTATTTTACAATTTTTATTAAGCAATATTTTTTTACTGCATTTTAATTTACTTAACTCTCTGATTGGTTCTATGAATGAAAAATATCATCCTTATTTAGAGATAATATCTAACAGATTTGCTTCGGAGAACCTAAAATTTTCTCGTTGAACAATCAAAGATATGCATCAAAACTAACATTGGTGCTATCTGAAAAGTAGGAAGTGGCACTAAAGACTATCATGACAAAGCTAGGCTGACATCTTGTCAATCCAGCAAGGGTTGTCTTTTGATACTTTGGATGTCCAGCCAAATCGAATAGGGTTAGAAGTCTGTCGGAGAGAGAATCTATCTGAAATAGAAAAAAAGGATTAAATCAATAATGGTTGTAGGTGAAATTGAAAATAATTAATTTAATTTCTAGGGCATCAACAAGTTAGTAAGATGCAACTTCAAATTAGTGAAAGAGGAAACCCACTAATGATGCAAGAGACAAATAAACAGGGCTGTTAATTCTTTTCACGATGGAATAAATTAAGAGTAATTTGCAAGTTTCAAAATCTTTTTATTTTAATTCTTTTCATGAAAAACACTCACTTCATTAGGAGACCTTTTCTTCAAGGTACCATTTTGTGTATAATAATTTACAGGATGATTGTCTTTATCAAAGCCTAATAGAGCTGAACTACATGATGAAGTCCGTCCTGTTTGCACTTCATGCCGGTGATGGAATAAATTCAGACGAGCCTGACCAAAGCCGTTATCTAATTCACCGGTACTGAGGACGCCAAGGAGAGTTGTTTTGCCTACATCGATGCCGCCAAGCATTGCAACAAAAAGATCGGAATTCTTCATTGAGATATAGATTATTTTTTCAATAATACAGAAATTTCTTTCCTGCAAAACTTACACCTTTATTGCTGGGGGGAAGTTGTTTAACATAAACTTCAAGGGCTCTCCTTTTATCGATCACCCGTTGGCGAATCAAATGAAGTTTTGCCTTTAGCGTTGATGCCATGTAGAGGAGGGTATCTATTGAAAGCGCTAAATCTGAAGGTGATAATCCATTAACAGTTCCATTATCATCGACACCAAGACGATAGATAGCAGTACCATTGCCTTCATTGAGACGAAACTTTAACTGAGTTATTAAATGCTGAATTCTGTCCACAGATGGGCATATTAATTCACGCTTAAAGAAATTTATTTTCATTTTAACAAAAATTTAACTTTGGTTAAGAAAAAATATAAAAACGTAAAATAATAATATTAGTAAAAGATTAATTGGAATTTTAAAATAGACTTACTTTATATTCTATAAATCCATCATCGTTTTCTGGAGGAAGAAATTCTGGTAGTAATCCTATTTCCTGATTATTTGATTTAGTAAGTTCCATAGAATTGTCTGGAAAGAGATAATTAAAATAATTTACTGAAGGGAGGATTGCATCGATAGCTTAATTCATCTGTAGCCTCTTTTTGTGTTCTATCACTTGCAAAGAATAGCGATAGATCATCCATATTGATAAAATGAAGTAATAATAAATTATAAATAAATTAAACGAAATTTGTTTGTATTCAACTCAACGCATTAAATAAATAATATATAAACAATGAAAACTTTTCCCCCTGATAAGGTGATGTTGTTTATTAATTAATTATATCCTACCACTAATTTGAATTTTCTAGAATAAAATAATCTTGAATTAACAGTATATTCTCTTCAAAAAGACATAATAATCATTAATGACCTAAAATATATGATATTCTCCTAATGCAAACCTCTAATGGATTTAGATCTATTAACTCATTAAGGAGTAATTTTATTTTTATTATTACCTTTTTATTAGATGAAATAGCACGAGTTAAAAGTTTCTACATTGCCGACACTTTGGAACATCACGAAGGTTGTATAAATACAATTCATTGGAGTGAAAGGGGAGAATATCTTTTATCCGGTTCCGATGACCGATGCATAATAATATCAGATGTTTATAATTATCATGATCCTAAAATTGTCGTAAAACGCCAACTAAAAGCTAAGAGTAACATTTTCACATCCAAATTTCTACCCCATTCATCAAATAACATAGTAGTTAGTGGATTCAAATGTGGTTGTCTTATAAAATCAGATTTGAATAGAGAAATTGATAGTCATATTTACTCGCATCGGTTCTCTGTTTACGATATTCTCACATTTAATCAATTTTCGAATACATTTGGAACAATTTCACATGATAGAACTGTTCAATTCTTCGATGATAGAATTAATGATTATAACAAAACAACATGTGCAAGAATGTGCTTCCATGTAGATAGCAAGACTGAGGCCAAAAGTCCTGTGGGTTCAATGCTATTCAATTGTCCAGTTACAGCTGGAGATGTACACCCTATAAAAGATTATCAATGCTTCGCTCTGGCTACAGCAGATGGATTTGTTAAGCTCTATGACCATAGGTATTTGTATAGGAATGATTCAGATCAGACACCAAATCCATTTGCTGTGGTCCGTCCCCTTGGGTTGTTACCACAGAATAAACTTTGGTCTCGTCTTGATTATGGGAGATTTCACATAACAGGTGTTAGTTTTGAACCAATCAATTACTATAAACGCTGGGACGTTGATGAAAATCAGCAATCGTTCGATTACTCTCATAATGAACTTTATCCAAAGAATAGTAGAGTATCTCAGATTTGCAGCATCAACTCTTCCAACATTTTGGTCAACCACATGTACTCCTCCTTATTCCTCTATGATATGAACATTTACGAACGAGACCTCGACTCTAATCATGAGAGCAAATTCATTGATGACGAGGAAATTCAGACTGGCGCAAATGAACAAGAAAACTCTGCCAATGGAGAAGGAAATGAACAAGAGGACCCAACAAAGTATGTTTTATATGATTATAATAGTCAAGACATATTTGGGGTTAATATTAAAAGTACCTGGTAGAGATTTTGATTCAGTGTAGGCTTATGCAGAAAAGGTCATTTCAAATATTTCAATGGTAAAAAAACTATTTGCAAATCTACTGTCCTTCTTTTATAATACAGTTACAGTCACAATTAGTAATAAGTTATTACCAAGTTATTGTACTGATTATTTATTTACTCGAATTCGGTGTTTACAGTTTAAAATTTTTGCCTTTGTATAGCAAAAACTAAGCTTACTACTTTTAAGTTGTGAGTAATTATTCGTTAAGAATTCATGATACTTCGAATCGATTCAGAAAATTTACAAAACGGAACCAAAAGGGGAATTAAATTTTAGTGGTCTTGACGAGTCATATTAATTCATAGAAACTTTTTTGTATTCTTTAGAAAGATTTTGAATTATATAAGAAGATATATATATTTAAAAACGAATGCGCAGCTCTTAAAGGATCACATCTGTACTGTCATCCCCTGGGTTCTTGTATAAAATAGATTTTATTAGAAAATTTAGTTGGAAAATCTAGCAAAAAGAAAGCTAGCTGTAGTTTTACAAATAAATCTCAATACTTTTTTTATTAGCTCGAGAGTTTTGTAATCAATATTATTTTCTCTAGTCGTAACTTTCAAAGGATCATCATTAGAGACTTGGCCCACAACGATTCACAAGAGAGTCGGAAAATCTCTATGGACTTTTTGAAGAGAGATAGAATTATCAATGAGCTCAACTCTCTACCTAGGTATCGTCAGATTGGAACATTTACTGGAATTAGGTCTCAGAATACTGTTGTGAGTTTTTCATAAAATTGACGACCTCTTTCTTGAGAACTATTTGAAGGCTTACAAATACAGCCATTCTCAACGAATTTGGGAATTTAGGACTTAACATTTTCTGGAGAAATTTTTTGGAAACTGGTAAACTTTCACTGAAGAAATAGGAGACTTTTTTAAATTCTTCCCTTTTTTAAAACTTCGAGTGCAAAATTTTTGGTGATTTCAAGGTGTGAGAAGAATCAAATATTATGTTTCCTAAAATATCAACCTTTGAACCGGTTTCCAATTTACCTTGGCCACATCCTGGGCAAATGTTGCTAGTCCAAGGCAAATAATAATAATCCCTTAAGCTGATGGTTGATATGAAAATCAGAATTTACACTTCAAGCCACCTAAAGCTTATGGGCTCTTTGGAAAATTCTTGAACTAAATCAATCTGACAAAAACTAGGCTACTATTTTCTTTAAATTTTCAAAATGCCTCAATTTTCGACGTTTTTTCAATCTTTGAGCACATTATTTTCATCGATTTCAGATATACACCTCATTAATATGAAGATGGAAATTTAGGATTTTTACAAAAACCTCCATATTTTTATCGAGATATCGAATTCAAAATCTAGATTATGCGGCCCACTTTCACGTTATGACGAGAAATAATTTTGAAAAAAAACATTTTTTAAGAGAATTTTGACACATTTCTAATCTCGAGTTAGCGCCAAATTCCCATTTTTGAACTTGGAGTTGAAAATTTTTGCTCATTTCAAAGCGACAGAGTGATCAAAAGTTGATTTTTAGGATCACAATAAGACAAGAAAAATGTTTATCACTATGAAATTTGCGATGAATTCGTTATTCTTTAGAGATCTCGAATCATTTTAATTTCATTGATTTTCAAGTAGGGAAAATGATCAAAAAATCAAAATTCAATTTTCATACGATGATGGAGTGTTTCCCAAAATCTGCACACTTAATTTCTTTGTCCAATCGTGAATTAAGTTCAAAAAAATTAGAATTTGACGTGAGCTCGAGATTTGAAATACATGATCTAGATTTAAAAAATCCTGATCAAACTCGATTTCTCGATAAAAAAAATAGATAGTTTTTTGATAATCACAAATTCCCATCTTCATATTAACTAGCTTTATGTTGAAGATATTTTGAAGCGATAAGAAATTAGATGAAGAACTCGAATTTGGTTAATATAATCGGGTTAACAACTTCTTTTCCTCAGAAGATTTTCATGAATTAAAACTTTAAAAATGATATCATTCTGATACCCACAAGTCCTATCTTCCCAAAATTCTCTTTAAATAACTATCAGAATAATTTCCATCCGAAAAGTAATACAGATTCCTCAAAAACGTGAATTTTTTTCAATTATCGTGGTAACATTCATTCAAAATTTTTTTGGCGCGGATTTAAAAATTGAAATTTTCAAATGAGATTTTGTATATCAATACAAAACTTGAAGTATTTAATCCAAAATACAATTTTATTTTTCAAAATTTAATTCTCTATCAAAAGAGAAAAAATTTGTAAAAATTTTTATTAACCTATTACATATGTTTCCAAAATTCTTTAGCTCATTTCTTTAAGGGACTATGATGATAATTTTGTTCCTGCCTATCCGAGTACAATTTATATTGAGTGTTTTTTGTAAAAATAGTAAATTCTCATCTTCATGTCAACTAGGTTTAGATTTGGAGTCCTTTGGCTAATAATGTTGCCGAACCTCATCAAGTATATTATTATTACTGGAGTCAACACTCATAAGGAAGATAGGAGAACGAACGAACAATAAGGGATAAACGTTTTATTTCGCTAGGTCTCTTCAGACTTAATCCCGGGCTCTGATTATATAATATTACATTGCAAATTTTTCTGCTCTTCCATTGGATAAATAGGAACTCAGGAAGGGGGGAGGTGTTCATTTTTTGATGATCCTGTTTCCAGACTGCTTCATCCATCCATGAACACCTCCCCCCTTCCTGAGTTCCTATTTATCCAATGGAAGAGCAGTAAAATTTGCAATGTAATATTATATAATCAGAGCCCGGGATTAAGTCTGAAGAGACCTAGCGAAATAAAACGTTTATCCCTTATTTTCGTTCGTTCTCCTATCTTCCTTATGAGTGTTGACTCCAGTAATAATAATATACTTGATGAGGTTCGGCAACATTATCGTTCCAATAAATAATATCTTTCGAGTTGATAAAAGACCAAAACCAGACTATATTTACTAAAGTTTAAAAATTTAAGAAATACTTCCAAGATTCTGAGAATCTAGTTGTGATGGGTGGAAATCTAAATTAAATTGTTTCATTTCCTAGATAAAGAATTGTTGTTTCTGGGGTAATGATTTTGTCATGTCTGGATCAGAGTGTGGTCATGTCATCATTTGGAATCGTTATACTATGGAGCCTGTCTCATCGTTTAGAGGGGATCGATGTGTCGTCAATCGGATCGCTCCCCATCCAATTTGGCCAAGTTAGTTTTCATCCATTTTCAAAAATATGATTTTGTTTTATTCAATTGCAAATTTTGTACCTAATTCTCTTTGTCAAGCTATTTGCTAATTCATACTGAAATGGCCCCAGGGGACTACATCTCATATACAAAGTATACATTAGCAGAGCAATACCTGTCGATATATATCATAAATGTAACGATGATAAATAGAAATCCTCTAATTGGTTAAAAATATGAGAGGGCAACTCTTCTATGGATAAGCAAATAGATAACCAGACTCGTCATGTTATTTTAATTCATTTCTACTCTTTGTTCTACACCTAAAAAACATACACATATTAGCTAATTCTATCCTATTTAGTGCTTGCAATAAGTGGAATTGATAACTCTATCAAGATTATCGAGTCAGATCCAGAAAAGACCAATTCATGCGAGTTTAAAGAGTCAATAATGACTGAGGATTCCGACTCAAAATCCAGCTGTTCAAGGGAACGTATCACTAAAAAGGTAAGAACGTATCTAATTTCCAGTAAATTGAAACTGGACTATGCATTTTGTGGACTTTTCTGCAATTCCAAAATTTATCTTCTTTCATTATGAAATATCGCTCATACTTGCATCAGGTTATTGTCAGAAAGTAGACATGTCTTAATTTTATTATTTCACTCTGATATGCTTTTAAGGACTTTTGAGGGAAGCATTGCCTCTTAAAATAAAGCTAATTATTACAAAATACTCAATATTTTTCTCCGGGAAAAAATTGATTTTTGAATTCCACGATGAGCTCATAAGTTGTTGTAATAAAAATCTCTGAAAATAATTGAATCTGGCCAGAATTAGGCAATTTTACGAACTTCTAAGATGCCACGATTTCCCACTTTTTCAATCTTTGAACCCAAAATCGCGATTTTTAAGAAAAACTTAAAACTTTTTTAATTTTTGGAAAATTAGAAAGAAGATTATATTAAAGTCATATGTACATTTCACAAAGAATCATCAGTGGCAATACTTTACAAATGATAAAAGTTGAGAATTCATTGATGATAATAATTCACAAATTATGAAAGAAATAGTGAACATCAAAGAAAATCAGAATATAATTAGCTAGAAAAACACCAAAACTCTCCAATAAGTAGCAATAGTGGAGAGAAAAGTGAAAAAGCTCACATAGGCCAAGGTAGTTGAAGGTTATAAGAATAATTCTTTTGAACACATAAGTTTGGTTTGTATAGATTTATGAAGAATTTCTCCTTCACCCAAACGTCTGTACTGTCATCCCCTGCATTTTTGTATAAAATTGAAAAGTTTGAAATTGAAGCTTCATGTCCGTCTTGTCTTAGATGCCTGGTCACTGCTGTTTCTTTCTTAAGATGATTGTTCCCTCTAGTTGATAACTTCCTAATTGTACGACCTATATATGTAGCTCCACAGTCACATTGGAATTTATAAATCAATAGAGTTTTCTCTTCAGGTTTCAGTAAAATTTTTAATTTTGGATCATTCTCTTCTGTGATAGATGAAAAATTCAGATTCTTCGATTTCACACAATAAGGAAGAACTTCTGTGAATTTCTTTAGACGAATTTGAGTTCTTCGTCTAATGTTGATTCCAATTTTCAGTGTTGGATTCCTTCAAACTGTTTTAAATCGATGAAAATTCTGAACTTAAAGGTTGTAAATGTAAGAAATTGGGGCATTTTCGAAACTCGTAAAATGGCCAGATGCTATTTTTTCAGAAATTATTTTTACTTCAACAACTCATGGATTTTATTCATTTTTTGTTTCGTTCCCTACTTCCCAATTGCAGGCTTTGCATTGATCATAGTTGAATAAATTCTTTTTCTTTCAGTTATGTGAACTCAACGATCAGAATAATCAAACAGCCTACAAAAAGAATGGCAACTACACAAGATTCGGCCTATCACAGTGTAAGCTTAGATTGACAATTCCATCTTATCCGATGCAACTTTAACCTCTGTTTATCTTTATAGTCGGGAGACAATTCATTATTCGATTATTACGCTCAAACATTATCAATAATCCACAGAGGAATATGAATTCCTCAGCTGGAAATGCTGCAAATTAGAGCTCATTATATCGTACAAAAACTCGCCTAGTCTTTCTTAATGGGGAAAACGGTGTTTTTTCAGAATATCAAAACATAACTTGTATACTAATTTCATTTTAGACAAACTTGTCAAACTTCTCTACAAGTCAAAAAATAACACAAATTTTGTCAGATTAAATGTTTTTTCTCAGAATTCAATGAGATACTCATTGTGAGGATTCAGAAATCGAGTGAATATTTAGTAATAAAGCTTATATTTCGCCGGATCTCTTCAGACTATTACACTGGCTTGATATATCTGTAGTAAAATTATAATAGATAAATGTTCTTTGTCATCCTCTGATTGGTTGAAATCAATATTATACACTGATGAAGGGAAGGGATAGGATCACACTGCTAGTCACCACGGTCATTATTTCCTCTTCACATATCTGTCTATTAGGGGTTGTCCACTTAAACTTTTACGTTTTCTACCTTTTTTCTTTATTGCAGGTGTAGAATTGGTAGAAATATTTGGTTCGCTCAGGGTGCTAATTTCTGGCTGAGAGTTAATTAGATTATCAACTTTCGTTGACTTCTATGAGTTTACACTTTTGCTCTCATTTGTAATAGTTGCTGGGGCAGAGGACTGAAGTTGATTTGAATGAGACGTAGATTCAACTACTTGCTCTTTTTGTTCACAATTGTTATCAATCTCACTTTTTTCTGCTTTCTGAGTTGAGGTAGCAACAGGGCCATCATTAAGCAATCTAGCTTTTTTTGGATTTTCTTTCTCTGTGTGAATCGCTTCTTCCCTTCGATACCTAATTGCGTTGCCATTTCTTTCTGCTTGCAGAGGTCTGGTTTCAACGTTTTGATGTAATGGGCCTCGGCTTTGCACAAAACTTGTTCTCTAACTGCTCAGGAAACACATGGATCGGCTTGGTACAAGATACTGAAATTGGTCACATCAGCAGTGTAACTTGTATTGCAAAGGTGCTCTTGGACCGCTGAACTGACGTTGCCTACTCGCAGATGTTCCTCAAATGTTTTTTATTACAACATTTAATCGTGAATTTTTTACCTATCATCTTGAGTATTTTGTATATTTGCAGTAAACTCTACATTATAATTCAGTTTAATGAAATAAAAGAAATCTCAAACTTAAGCCAATATTTTAAAATTTTAACAGCTTCGTCAATTACCTGTGAAAAATGCTTTATTGTTTTAGATAACAATTTTTTTTGTTAGACATAAATCTTATATTGGAAATAAATAAAAATTATAGATACAACTTATTCCGATCTCAGGCCTATATCATCTTTGAATATTTTCCTTTCAATTTTGGATAGGTTTCTGACCGACGAAATATCAAAATCACTGCCCCATCCTTTTCCGGATAAAACACAGCACGGTTTCTTATTCGGTAAAAGTACATCTAGTAACATGATTGAGTTCTTGAACTATACTCTTCACTTTAAGAAAAATCCTAATCAATTCCTCATTATCCATTCGTCTTCAAGGTGAAAAATTCCCTTGATATATTGAAAATAAATCACAACATCTGTCTTCTTAAAGGTTCCCTTGAGGCCATGGGGCTCTATATTAATAGAGATAAATGTAAATTGTTACTCCCAGCTGGTCTCCCTGCAACCCTCTCGGAATCTCTTCTACTTCCTGGAGAAATTGTCTCCTTAACTTTGGACCTGGGTTTCAGTATCTCT
>SSNU01000075.1:268238-336824 GCA_012064415.1 Gyrodactylus bullatarudis | reverse complement strand
GAAAAAATATCTGTAATGAGCATTGTATTAACTTGTGCTTCCAATGTTCCAAATAAATCACTATTTAACTCGATTTTTGGTATTTTTTCAACAAGGGGTTCCAAAAACCCCCATTTACAGAAAATGCGATTTTCATAATATGCCCTTCTAGGGTTAATAACCAAAATTATGTATTATACCATTTTGTACATATTACCATTATCTCAATATAGATCTTTTTTCTAACAAAAAAAAAATATTATTTTATAATTTTGATTTACTCGATTAATAAGTTTCATCTATCTTTGTTTAAAACAAAAGTTACAAAGTTATTTGATCCTAGTAACAAGTGTTCCCCCCAGAAGCTCATTCCCTTTCAGAAACAAATGGTAACTGTTAGATGCTTGTCAATTTTGGAAAATATAGTACTGTATTCCATTTTCAATATAATGTTCATATTCTATCTCGCTTATTATTCAAAATATAATTCTGCAACTTAGATCATCTTAAAGAGCGTAATTTTCTAATACTGATAGCATTTTCAAATGTTCAAATATCTTTCTTCTAACCAAAGATATTTAGATTTGAAAATGTTGTTTTTATTAATTTCTGAGGGTTAATAATAAGGGGCTTACATCATCAAACAAAGAGGGATAGAGAAGGAATGTGTGACTGACACGCAAGACGTACCTTTTTGGACTTGGAAAAATTTTGGGGCAGGGAAATTTTTTCTACACTTATTCTACTCCATTATCGCTTTTTTTGTTAGCCATTGGCTAATTCTTTGCAATCATAGGTGCTACACTATTCATTGACTTGAAATACATACATATTGAGTAATATTCTCTACTCTTTTTGATGATACAAGTTTTATATGAATAAACTTACTTTGCCCTCTTAAAATTCAACTCATTTGATAGTTGATAGTTTGATGAGTTTTTCGTAACACTGAAGAAAGATCATTAAGACAATCAGCGTCGAAACGTTTGGATGACCAATGGCTCAGAATTCTATTGCTGACCCAAGTTTTTTAAAATTTTATCATAAAATCATTAGTAGTTTCACTTTTAAAAAACATGATAAAAAATTTAACAAGTTCCTGGTAGATAATAAAAAATTATTCAAAGAATCAGAGTTTATTCACACAGGAATCTCGTCATATCAAAGTTCAAATATAGAAAAAATTACAAGGTTCATTTATCGTATCATGTTGAAAGATAAAATCTATACTGTACATAAATTTAACCCTTAAAAAATCTGCGAGAAAATTTTTCCATGACTCTAATTTTAAATTTTCATATATGGTTTGTAGACGCACTGACTCCTAATCCTTTAACTCCGATCAATTCAAGGAATCAATGATCAAAAGCTTGGTTATTTTTTCTATAGATTTTTCGCCCTTCATATCCCAAATGAGATAAATTATAAAGCATAAGCAGAATAATAACTTATGTCTTCCAAAATGATTACGTTGATGTAGAATCGGTTTCAAAAGCCGACTTATCATGCAACATTATAAAAAATACTGTATACATCATCCCTCGAGAAAGCGTTGCGTTCCTCTAGTGGAAAAATGGGACAAGTCTTAGACTCAAGTCTTATTTCAATTACTTATCGAGTTGCCGTGATTTTTCCGTTTTTTTTATTTGCGTTGATTTCAAGGTATGAGAAGAATCAAACTTTACTTTTCACTGATCAGTGATCACTAGAGCTGCCGAAATCGGGCATGAATTTAAATTGAAAAGGGCATTTTTATTTTAACTTTGTGGCAAAAAAGGGCAACATGAAACACGCTACTGCTAAGTAGTTTTAGTTAAATAATATTCTTCTTGATAGTATGACTTGAAAGGATAATTGGCCAACAGATATATATGAATGTAAGATTTGATTGAATGACTAATGAGACTGTTCTATGAATCAGACAGGGCTTACAGGTTTCACGAAAACGAAAATAGAATTTTAAGCCTTGAGATTTTTTGTGATTGTTATCGTTGATTTTGTATCGAAACTATCTTAGTTACAACCTTGATTAGGGCAAAAAAGGGCTTAAAATTTGAAAAAAGCATTAAATTTAATATGGCAAAAAATGGCAAAAATTCTAGGTTTATGCTTCAACTCATCAAACTTCTGATACTAGGAAAATAAAGAAAATAAAATTTCTTGCTCTGCATTCAAAATGGCAAAAATGGCATTTTTGCAGCTCTAGTGATCACCAAAAGAAAACTTTTAAAGAAGGCCCTTTTGAAAAAATATTCTGCCGAAAGTTTTATCAAGATGAGAATTAAATAGAAGTTTCAACATCAATTGTAAGTGTGGGAGGAAAAAAATAGTTGCTAGAAAGTTTCTAGTAGAAACGGTATCATTAAAATATTAGCTCGCTTAACCCTCGTTCTTGAAATCGATTTTGTCTCAGAAATGATAATCTGGGTTGAAAACCACCCATAAAGTAAAAATTAATTTCAGAAGATCTAAAATGATTTATTTTATTAGCTATTCAAAACAGTTGGAACAAATAATATGATAATGCTCTTTGCATGGAAAATTTGAACATTTCGAACACTTTCTGTACCCTTTACGATCTTCTTTCCATGGACAAATCGCGCATCTTCCACTCTTTTTTGAGAACTTAGTCCGTTTTTCGGGGATTATTTCTTCAGTCTCTTCCTTGTCTCTCTTCTTAGCTTGGCTACTTAACTTAAACCAATGTTCTAATTTTTATAAAAGCTAGCTAGTGCGTTTTTTAGCTAGATAATATCAATATTAGTTCACGTATTAGCTGTAACATTGTATATTGAATATATTTCTAATTTATATTTTTTTCAAGCAGTAAGAATGGTCGGAAAATAGGAAGTAGACTTTCTCCCGATAGTAAAGTGTTTCCTAAAATCTAAAAGGTAGTTTTTGGTCTTTTTGTCCATTGATGATTCTGAAAAAAACGAACCTTTTATCAAATTTTCTTAAGAATTTTTTCTCTTAAATCAATTTCCAAAAGATGAGATTTTTGTAAAAATCATGCCATGATAAATTCAACTCTCTGGTTGATATCTTCTTGATAGTTTTAATTTCAAATCAAGGGAAAAATCAAGTCTTCACAAAAGAATTAAATGAAATTTATTCAGAATTATGCAATTTCTCATCTAATATACACTCATCAGTCTTGAATGGTCTCATTAAGCTTTGCATATCAAGACGTCATCGATTAGAGAGGTAGAATTGATAGAATCTCTGTAAAATTGTCACAAATTCTTTTGGTTTGGCTGTTGAGTGGCTTAACTCTTTTTTTCTTCTATGACATCAGGGGAGGTGGGTGACATTTATTCGGCCAGGCATTTTTCGATATCCGGAATTAGCTTCTGTCCAAATATAAAGAAAGGGATTTCAGATTATGGAAATAATTATCAAGTGTACCACCACTACTCACGTAAGGAGCATTGACGGATTCCCATCTGGATACAGGAATTCCTTTCTTGTTGATTATAAACTTGGTGTAATTCCAATTTATGGCCCTGTACAGATGAAGAAATCATCATTTTTAAATGACAATTCAGGAGACAATTGGAGACTCACTTTCCAATAAAACTTCCGTGCGAACTCTTGAGAAAGGTATAGAGGGGTGCTTCATCATCACCGTTGACATTTATTTTGGCGAATAATGGAAATTTGGGATGATACATTTCGTTAATTCTCTTTTTGATTTCGGCATCTGTTCCAGGCTCCTAATTACAATTTAGACCAAGAGTACAAATATTTTTTTAAAAAATGTTAACTTAAACTTACTTGACCGGCGAATTGATTACAGGGAAAAGCGATTATTTGAAATTTTTCTTGGGGATATTTGTCATAGAGTTGATTTAAGCCTTGGAAATTAGTTTGAGATAAGCCTCAGTAACTAGCTACATTGATAACGACACAGACTTTTCCCTCGTATTGATGAAAGTCAATGACTTGTTCATCGATATTTTTCATCCTAAAGTCGTAAATTGATGTAGCCATGATTGATCAACAAATTTCGGTGGATCTATCTCCAGAATTTATATAATCTTTTCTGTTTGATTAGATAAATATAAACGATAAAAGATCTAAATGTTTCTCTTTCAATATGTGTGTGTTATAATGAACGTGATCAATTTTTATTTTCAAATTTGATAAAAATTGTTTATTTATACACTTTATTAGACATTTTTGGAATATTTTTTGTTAGGGCACTAAATTTTCTCATTTTAGAATAGAATTTCAATATGAATCAACACTGGCATAATTCTTTTTTCTTTAAGTCTTACAAGGAAAATGCCTTCTTAATTACAGTCCATTTTATCAAGAAATATTTTTATACACACTACTACTATAAAGTACATTACAAGTAGAAAAAATATATAATTTTAAATGTCACATTTTTCATGACATTTACTCTTTAAATTCTTTTCTTATGGATTTAATTCTCTAGCTAGTATTAACGAATTAAACTTGTTAGAGATAATCAAAAAACTTTTTTTGACTGCCTTTTATCTCATGAATCAGCATTCCTAGTAATAATTTCGATAACTCATTGTTGATATTTCACTAAAATCAAATTATTTCTTCTGTTGTATTCTCATTGAGAATTTCTCAATGACAGCTACTATTGATTCCAAAAATAATGTAAATGTTAGTTTGGATTTTGAACAATGTTATTTATTCTTTTTTCAAAAATGCAATTGATTACAACTAATAATAATAATTAATTTGGTGAATAACTGAATCTAACTGTGAATCAGTGATAGTTCAATTAAAATGCAAAATTAAACAGTGATTAGAACAGATATTGGGAACATATAAATCTCTATAAACAGATGAAATGGATAAATACGAGACTCAATCAAACTCTAAATAGAAAATCTCGCCGACTATCCAAATTCAGGGCAGTTTTTTATCATCAATTTGCCTTCCAGGGGATTTGGGCAAATCAAGTCATTGGTAAAGATTTGATAGATTGCAAAACATCAAGTCCTAAACACCTATTTCTTAAAAAATTATTTTTTTTCCTCTAACATCAAGAGAATATCATCTTCTAGATTCATGGGACTGGATTGAGGAGAATAACGATACTTGGCAATCCCATTCTTGTCGAGTAAGAATTTAGAAAAGTTCCATTTAATGCTCTGTCCAAGTAGATTCGGCACAGATTCTTTGATAGTTTTCCAGACTGGATGGGCTTTATCACCATTAACATCGACCTTTTCCATTATCATAAACTTTGGGTTGAAACTTTCCATAATTCTTTTCTTAATGAATGCGTTATCACCAGGCTCTTGTTTACCGAATTGGTTACAGGGAAAGGCAAGGATCTCAAAGCCTTTTTCGTTATGTTTTTCATAGAGTTGATTGAGTTCTTTATAATTTGTTTGAGTCAAACCTCATTCAGAGGCTACGTTGACAATGAGAGTGACTTTACCACTGAAAGATTCATAAATCAATTTAGTCTTACGAGAGTTTCTCGGTTAGATTCACTGGATTTCCATCAATGTCATTGACTGGGATTTTAAAAATAGATGTGGCAGGCATGATACTATTTGAGACGCAGCTATAAGATACGATACTAAAAGTCAAAAGAGTTGAAGTTAGCTGTTTAATCATTACACGTAAGTTCTAGTGCATTTATACTTTGAAATTATCGATTTCCCTTGATCAAACTTACTTAATTCATACAAACAACAAGATGTCATTGAAAATCTTTTCTCATAAAATGTTTAGCTCTCTTTCAAATTTAAATTTCTGAGAAATCTTTTTTCAGAAAAGAGATTCTATTAAAGAGTATTAAGAATAGCAAAATAAAACATTGAAATTATTGTTATCCTTATATTTAAAGTATTTTTTTATCTAATTAAATATTTATATGTTCTTCGAGAACGCCTTTCTTCACCAGATCATCAAAAGTTTCTTTAGTGTACTTCTCAGTCAAAAGAAAGCCGGCAACAATTTCTTGAAGTTGTATCTGATAATCCTTTTCGATAATACTGTTCTTTACAAAAGTCTCATGAAGATCATAATTGAAATACAATATGTATATGCCCAATAGTAGTACAACTAAAAATTTTGTAAATAATTACTTACTTGTGGGTAGAAACAAAATACAAAATGTCAGAGCACATCTAAACTCCATTGGAAGGGATCTGAAATTCCTACCAAATTTCTTCCCAAACAAGGAGGATAATATAAAAATGAATCGGTTTTCATCTGTAGGCAAATCACTACAGTCCTGAGTATAATATTCACTATTCCCAAGTGGAATTATCAGTTTATCCTTTAAATTTGACGGACACTTCTTACACTCATAGGAACCCATCTCATCTGCATAAGAGTAGGGCAGGCATGGCTTGCAATAATTTGGGAGCTCTTGAAAGTTCAATTGCAATGAGGATATTGATGGAAATATTCTAAAAGGATTATAACTTCCAGATGAACAGAGAGCTCAAGTATTATCAAGAGTGACATACTGCATTTGTCATTGTTCAACAAGGCCCCAATTCCCATGCACATTTGTATGAGATTAGTTTTCATATGAAGACTTATTAATTTATCATCGGACCATTCAAATTTTAAGGATTTCAATTTATTCATCATCTAAATTATTGATTTTTAAAAAATTTTCCTGAATAAAATATCAGAGTCTACAGTACATAAAGAAGTATTGAATACTACCTTTAAAATCTGATTGGCTCTCCACGTATGAAGAGGATAAACATACATCTTTACATTGGCGAAATTTCAGTTGAAACTACTCACCAGTAGAAGGGAATTTTAATAGAAATCAGACCCTAAATGAAATTAGGTCCTAGTAAATGTTCTTTTTTGAGAACTTGAAACTTTGTTTAGTTATAGCATCAAAAGGGTTAAAATCTTAAGAACAATGCACCGGAGCCTTGTTTAAGGAAGAATCTTCATAAAAAATTTCTTTCGCAGAATTAAAGTTCCTACTTTACTTGAGAAATCATGTCAGATCCGACTTACATCAAGAACATCACGGAGCTTCAGTTTATAGACTGGGTAAATTGTAACAAAATATTTCATTGTAAAAGTCATTTCTTTTTCATTGAAGAAGCAGTAGAAATGATCCATGCTCACATGGGAACAGGAATCAGGTCTTTGTTGGCAATAATTGCTCCAAAATTTCCTATCTATAAGCATGATATTTAAATCAATAGAATAGGGCATTGGCTTGAATCTGTTAACGACAAACTTGACCTCACAGATACTCTCAAAGCCTCTCTTCATATATTTTATTTCATTCCGAAACGTTAGGGAAAAGTTTTTGAATACATCTATTTCAACGTGAATTTGACGATGTGGCGAGTCTTCGAATGTGATATGATGATAAAAGATGAATTCCTTGTGATAGCATTTGATATTGAATTCTTTCGGAATAGCATACAAAATTATGGTCATGAAACCATTTCCGATTGGCTCCAAACTCATAAAGCGGGAATTCAATGAAGCCAATTCATTGGCAACCTTCCAGGTGAAATTTAATCCAGTATCCTCTACTGAAATGTTTAAGATGTGACCGCATGGTAAAACAATAATCTTATTCATCAATAATAGATGGGAGTATTCCCAAATATTCTTGGACTTTCTATCGATTGTTCGAAATAAATGGTGATCTTCAAATTCACCATGGATAACACAGAGTAAAAACAAAATGTAAATATGCTTAGTCATTGTAGTGAATTTGTTCTCAATGAAAAGTAGTAACCATTTTTTTCAATGATTATTTAATCATAAAGATGATTGTTTACAAGTTAAATGAACGATAAAAATAGGTGTTTTTTTCTAATTTATCTCTAAAATCTAAAATGTTCTTTCTTTATTCAAACGAGTATTTCATTAATGTCATGAATAGCCTCTAAAATACATCCAACTGACCATGCTTGAGCTGGACAACTATGATCACAATACTGACCGTCTTTATTCGTCAATTCTGGAAGTGACTTCCAAGGTGAATTAACTAAACACTCATCCAGACGACCAATGAGTATGCGACAATCTGAAATCTCTGCCTGATACCAAGACTCATCTTTATTGAGGCTAAAGATTTTCTTTGCAAACAAAATCTTTGCCCTCAAGTAGTAACCGGTTAACCAGAGCCATTCAGGACCCTATGAGATTATATAAGCAAAAATTAAGCTCACATTATGATAATTAAATCCTTTAGCGACATTAAAATCATCCGAGTCATCGTCATTGTGATAAAACCCTCGAAAGTTTTGATCTTTCCAGCTTAGTGTCTTCATTCCGACATGGCCGATAAGCTGTTCCTTGGCATTCTCAAGACAAAGTCTTGCATTATCAATACTGAACAAGTCGGAGGCCTAAATCAAAAGAATTAGTCAGTACAGATCTATTCTATCAGGAAGGAGAGAAGAATAACTCACAACAACCATGGTTACAAAGAGGTTAGGTCTAAATTGTCCATCTTGATAATCTGAATGGGAACGAACTGTGTCACGATAGAAACCCTTTTCCGAGATCCAGAAATCCTTCTCAAAGTTGTCCTTTATCAGGTTCATCCATTTTGAGAGGGTGAAACTTTTGTCAGCCAGGAACTCTAGTTCCATGTTTACCTCTGAAAATTTATAGATAAAATCTTTTTCAAACTTTTCCTTACAAAGTGAAAGTTACCCTTTTCAACAAGATATTTGCAAACCGAGTAACAGAGACCAACTAGTTCAACTGCTGACCCATCTCGTGGGGTGGCGGGGAATCCACGGTTATGTGCTTTATCAGAGGAACCCATCTTGTCCATCCATGTTCCACAGTTGAATCGATTACCACCGTAGATGAAGCCTGTATTCTCTTCAACGCCAGCTTTGATCTAGAATAAGGAAATATTCTAATAAATCTTTCTTCTGAATGAGATAGAGTAAAGGTCATGGTAAAAAAGTAGCCAAATATAAAAGATTTGATGGCATTTATTTGGCTCAACATTCAATCAGCATTTCTGACCATGACTGTATCTAATTTTTAGTATTTCATTAAAGACTTGAACTTGCATTGAAACCTTCCTGTCTCATGTGCTCATCAATCATCGGTCCAGCATTCTCCTCACGAAATTCAATACCGTGCAAATGATTCTGCAAGACCTGTCTCATTAATTCCAACACTGTTTTTGTTTCATTCTAAATCAATATTTATAACATTAATAGTATAGAATGATTGACATATGTGCTTTTATAATCGAATTATATAGTCTTAGTCCTCATTGACATGTTTGGAAAAATCTCACGCTAAAATTTAAACTTTCGATTCAGTAAGAAAAGATATATTTTCTTTCAATACGCATTCGGTAAGAGTGAAATAAAAATTAAGAACCATGTGTATTTGGATTGTCAGTCATCAAAGTTTACTCAAATTTTAATTATAAATTTTCCTATTAGCCGAATAGATGCATGTATGAATATAAATCTGTAGTCGGTGTTTGATCTGAAGAGAACCGAGCTCTGTTCTTAACTCCAGGGCAGCAACTCAGGGGCAACTTATCGGCTCCTAAATTTTCTTTATAGACTTCTAGATCGTTTTTAACCAAGAAATGTATAATGAGAGCTTACCTGATGAACTAAGGTCTTCTCAAAGATTTTCACATTCGGAAAATGCCCATCGAAATCACAGATTGCTTTTAACCAAAAAAAGGTTGAATCTCGACAGTTGTACCTCGGCTTCACATTTCCGCCGTCTCCTATAAGGTTGGGAACGAGGCCATGTTTGATAACTGCACCAAATCGAAGGATTAAATCCAGGGCTGCCTTCCATCGGCCTGGTAGAATCAAGATTCCTCTCAGTGCTATAAAAGTGTCACGGCCCCAACTTCGCCATAGGCCTTCAGCGAAATGTGGTAGGCCAGCAGCAAGGGAATACTTTGACTCGTCTATTGGATATTTGCAATTATGTATGTAACCATAGAATGGAATTGTGCTAATGGCATATCTTTTGATCAGCTCACAACCCTCACTTATCCAGGTGGGCATTTTTGATAGGGCCTGGAAAAATGAAAAGTCGATTAGGATTTCAAGAATATACATTAAAGTTCTTTATTTATTTAGTACTGTATATTTTGACTAGAAGGAAACTATTTTTACGATAGAGATATTCACGTAAATTCTCAAATACGTCCGAAAATCCACATAAAATCATAATTGGAAAAGTAGAAAAAGGATATATAAACACCAAATGTACATTTCTCAAAGGTTCATCAGTAGTGTCTCTTTGATAATGATAAAAGTTTAAAGATGAATGAAAATAATAATTTACAAATTATGAAAGAAATAGTGAACGTCAAAGAAAATCAGAATATAATGAGGTAAAAAACATCAAAACTCTCCAATAAGTAGCAAAGTGTGGAGAGAAAAGTGAAAAAGCTCACATAGGCCAAGGTAGTTGAAGGTTATAAGAATAATTCTTTTGAACACATAAGTCTGGTTTATATAGATTTATGAAGAATTTCTCCTTCACCCAAACTTCTGTACTGTAATCACTCGGGTTATTGTATAAAATTGAAAAATTTGAAATTGAAGCCTCATGCCCTTCCGGTCTAAGATGCCTAGTTATCGCTGTATCTTTCTTAAGGTTATCGTTCCCTCTAGTTGACAACTTTCTGATTGTGCGTCCTATATATAAGAAGATCCGCAGTCACATTGAAATTTATAAATCAATAGAGTTTTCTCTTCAGGTCTCAGTAAATCTTTCTGAATCAAATTGAACAATCTCTGAGTTTTAAATACAATTTTCAATTTTATGTTGTTATAATGTTGATCGATGAGACTTGTCAACTTTCTCCTTAAATCATTAGTAATGATTCACTACTAAAACCATCTCCTTTGAAATTAAGTTTCATGAAAATTGTGGTCTTCTCAACTTCATCTATGTTTTCAACGACATTTCTATCGACTGGTAAGTTGATAAATTTGTCCACAAATTTATTGGGATACCCATTTTCCCTCAAAGACAACTACAAATTCTCTATTTCCTTAGGAATTTTCTCTGGACTATTTTCAGAAAGAACCTTTTATTTTTTTCAGAATATCTTTGATTTCATTACATGAATGGAAGTTGTAAATTTTGTTTAAATAATATCGATGATTTTGAAAAATATTCAAAGCCATATATAGAATTTTACGCTGATCACGTCTCTGGTATTTAATTAGTTCTGCTATATATAAGCTTAGATATTTTTAAAAATACAGTCTAGGTTCAAAAATTTAATGCAGATTCTCATTGGCTGAAACAACAAGAGTCATTGAAAAAATTAATCAGAAGATTTTTTACATTTTATTAAAATCTTTCATTTCGAAAGTTCGTATTTTTGTTTTAAGAATGAAAAAAACTCACACTTTCAAAGATGAGTTCCTGGACCAGTTTAAGAACTCGGTAATATTCTGAAGGTCTCAAGTATGAAGGTAGCTTGTTGAAATTTCCAAAGATATCTCTCAAGAATCCGCATAGCTCGATGAGATTTCCCATTTCTGTTATTCCAAGGGATTCTTTGAGTCTTTCGTCAATTCGACTTGTTGTATAGTCAATGAGCCAACAGCCATCTCGGAGATTACAACAAATTGGATGACCTAAATCATTTTTGCTAGCTGCCGTGTCAAGCACCGATATTTGACCCTGTAGAAAAAAGAGATGTTTGAGTTTATTTTATTAGAATTGAATCTTTTGTTTCGGAACAATTCGCAAAAGTACTTTACTATTCGAATATAAGAACTCTTAAAGGATTCAATGGTACTCTGGCGATATTTTAGATATCTTCCTGTGCTATTGTTATGTTAACTAGATAAATCGTTGTCTAAAAGAAAATTGAAAAAAAATTTAATAATGGTGATTGAATAGTTAAGAATTCTGAAGGTCTGAAATTACTCTTTGGTGAAATCTTTAGCTTGGGGTGGCGTCAATTAAATAAAATTTGAATTTTCAAGAATTCAATCTTTTTTGAGATTCCAAAATTTCCTTTTTCTTCTATTAGTTTATTGGCTAATTTAATTATGGGATTCAAAAATATTTATTGAACTAGTTAATGAGGAATTCATTAAGAGGATTAGAAGACTAGGGAATATGTAATTATAAAGCTTTTATTTCACCGGATCTCGTGAGACTCTTACACTGGCCAGATATTTATACAGAAAATTAGTACATTTTTGGAATCCTCTGATTGGTTGATCAGTTTCAACTTTTGAGGAGAGGTATGGACTGAAATTATCATTATCGTTTGGTAAGGAAAGAGGCATCTTTTCTTTTTCGGTCATTTTTTTCTAATTGCAGGCTTTTAAAAGGGGACAAAAAGGAAAAGTTCAATAAATGTATTCGAAGAAGCCCGGCAATACTTACCTCTGAATCAAAAATATTTGTTTTGGGTTATCGAGGTTATTAAACGAAGGAAGAAGATGATGCCAGTTATTTCACGAAAAGGCCTTTATTCCGGGCATGCTCATCAGTGTGATAAATGCCATATAACTAGATAACTAAAATGAACCAATGATTATATAACTCCTTATCTGCATATTTGTTATTATGAGCATTAGAGATGTAAAAAACTTTAACCTTTTATTAAACCAAAGTTTTCCATCAAATTTCCACATATAATTTTGATAACAATGATGTGTGAGATCTAAAATAACTGAAAATTCGTATGAAATCTCATGCATGGTCGGTAGTTGTCCATTTTTCCTAAATTCTCTTGTAGGCATAGTGGAATAACAAAATTTACCAGAAATGGTCCTAACATGATTATATTACTGTTCTCATTGAAAAACCCTTGAAGTTTTACTTTCCTTATACTTGATCTTATACAAAATAATGTTAAGAACTCATATTACTATCATTTTTTCAAAGTAAGTTGAAAAATTTGTTACATCTCTAATGAGTATGCCTAAAATAAAGGCCTTTTTTGTGAAATAACTGACATCATCTTCTTTAAAAGTTCCTGACTATCCGGAAAACAATATACATTGAGTCTTTTATAAAAATATCAAATTCTCATCGTAATTTTAGGAGAATTATACCAGAATCGAAACTAAAGGCTGTAATTAAACAATTTTGCTTGCTCACTTGAATTCCAGCATAAACAAAATCTCCATAATTTGGAACTGTGTAGATACCGAAGCCTTGACCGTTGAATCTTTCTTCTGCACTGCAACGATAGAGCATCCAGTTCATCTCCTCGAATGAAAGATTTCTAAGGATATTCGAGAGGGCTTCCACATTAACTGACTAAAAGAAAATTTTTCGTCGAAGAAGACAAATATAGCCAATAAAACTGGGAAGCATACTCTGAGGTTATTCAAAGCCTTTGTCTGAGAATGGTTCATGTTAACATTGATAACTGCAATGGAGCCTGGAGGAAAATAAGCCAACTCGACCTTATCAATATCATCATCAGCAGTTGACTGGTGACAGCTAATTCGTTCAATTTTTATTGTCTTTGAGTCTTCTACTGGAATGTTTGTCCTGACATCTGCCCAGATTGCATCCCCCAATCCATTGATATACTACATGTTGATTTGAGAAGGTTTTGATAAACATGATAATTTTATTATACAGGTGAAGTATGAAAATCTCTGTTCTCTCTAACCAATAGGGTATCGTCCAAGATTGGACCAATGAAGTTAAAGAAACTAATATGAAGTAAAATCGTTTCGAAAAGGAACACTTTTCTAAATTTTTGACTATAAATTGAGTTCGTAACTCGTAGAATTATTTCTGAGTGATTTTCAGTTCGTAATACAGAATTCTCCCATTGAAATAAGACAATATACCGAAAAATTTCAATTCTATAGATTTCGAATTAGAAGGGTTTTAGAATCAAAATAAGACGTGAATACTCATTTGGGAAGAAAAATAAATTGTAAGCTGTTTTAAACACCTCTGTTCCATTTGTAACTGGATTCTTATTGATTGAAATATCCTATGTACCCCTGATAAGTCTATTTCTCAATAATCTATGTTCTTCTGTCATTGAAACCGTAAAATAATTTAATTTTTGACCGATCTAGGAGCATTTGCAAACAGTAAAAATGATCAAGAAATCGAAACTCGTATGTCAGACGATACTGGAGTTAAACTCTCACAATTAACGAACTTCTTGTCTAATTTTGAAAAAGGATATGAGGTAGAAAATTTAGTATTGATAGTGTGTAAAAGATTTATTGAAGACGAATTGAATAAAATTTTTGAAAATTTAATCAATAACAGCCAGCCATTGTGTATTCTAAAGGTTTATATTAATCGCCTACTCAAGGCTATTCTAACTAAAATGAAAATCTTCTCACTCAATTTACTAATACAGGTGGTAATGCTCAGATTGTTGAACGGAGTGGAGTATGTGACATATTCGCAGAGTATCTCAGATTTTGCATTCATCGGAGTCATGTTTACCGGAGATTTCTGGTGTACTGGATCATTGGTTAAGCCAATATTGTTGGTGACTGCTGCACGTTGTGTCTGTACAAGTCCAACAATTTCTAGTGTATTTTTCATGTTGGATTATGCTAATTCTGAGAAAGATAAATTCGAGTTTTATCTCGATAGAATTTATGCAGATCCCGGTTATGGCTACTTTTGTGAAATTATCGAAAATGAACCAGATTCGTCAGATGCAATTAGTGGAGCAGACATTGGATTTGCTAGACTTTCAGAAATACCCCTGAAAATAAACCAAGTACGAATGGTCAATATAGACACTACTGAGAAAAGCACCTTTTACGAAACGAAAATGTTAATTCTTGGCTTCGACAATGAAAATGAATTCTTCACTACAATCTCGGGTAGGATGATCAAATGCCCTGATAGAATACCGTACAATCCAATTTGTGTACGGCTCGAGGATAATGAAGACTATAATGCCTTGGGCAGTCCAATATACGATGTAGGAAGGGACCTCATTTTGGGAACATTTTCTGGGCTTGTTTACCTTGACGAGAACACTTTGAAGGAACCTTTTAGCCTCTTTACCAACTTCAATTCGAGGCGGGAATATATTGACTACATTTTGAATGTTTATCCTCTCTAAGCTTTATGATCAACAACAGAGACTCCTATGTACATAAAAAATGAATTAAACTTTTTCAGTCATGTTCAGTCATTTGCACACATAATGGCTCGTGAATTTATTATACACATCAAATCAAATTTTTATTTATACTCCTCTGCTTGTCTGATCAACTGACCAATAAAATTCACGATTTTTATCAAACAATGAAACTCAAGTATTTTCTCAACCAAATTATTTCTCATATCATTACATCTCTTCGGTATTTTTAAAAATTACACTGGGAAATCCTAATTTTCACAGAGAATAAAATACTTGCCAAAAAATGAAAGATTACTTTGATTTCATTGGTAGAAGCTTTAGCGACTTTCTATTGGTCATGGAGAGTACTAAATTAGAAGAGTGCCACTAATCAAAATAGCTTACCTTGTCATTCTTCTTAAAGTTGGAAATTAGATCCCAGTCATATTGACCCTTGATATCTTCCCTGCATTTCATATTGCCTTCGATAAGAATGGAATCGACCAGACCGTTTAATTTGATTTTCTTAACCGGATAGTGTGGAGGCCTCAAGCCAGGATCCTTGAATGCTGAATGTGTAATGGTTACAATGGATGAGCCTGTCTGTGGACAAAACCTTGATATGGCCAAGACATTTTCCGCTACCTGGTCGATAAAAGTTTGGTTGAAGCCCCTTTCATTGAGATCTCTATGCAGATTGTTTAAAAAGCATTTGGCCTTCAAAACACCATGGTTCATTTTCAATTCAACATTGTCCAATTTGGAGTATGGCCTTGGTTCTGTGACAACGTCGATTTGATGAGGTACCATTTCATCAAAGCCTCTTGTCGAAGCAATAGCACAGCAAACTGTGCTCAATACACCTGCTGTGGGAAGATAATCGTGCAATGATCTCAAAATAGCAGGCGATTGATTGTCGTGTGTCATGTCGTAAAAGAGGCCATGAGCGATTTTCGGTTTTAGTTCCTCAATGCAGCCCTTATTTGTTGTCTGGAAGGAACCAGCGGGCTGAGACGCACCATAATGATGAGACTGACTTCCTAATTCGAAGCATGAATTGACCTGAAGTGCTTCTAAAATCGAAAAAATCAATTTGATATCTTGAGGTTTTATTAGTCCCGTTGAGGAGGTTGTTGAGCGGATATTCAAGGGATAAACTTGATAGATTTCGGACAAAAAAGCCTTGAATCTCAATTTTCTCATCAAGAAATCGAATATGTCAAAAATTTCAGTATGAAGAAAAAAAATATGGACATTTTTTCGATTTGGCGCCAAACTCCCACTGAAAATTTTTATTGATTTGAAAGTTGAAGTGTGGTCAAGAGAAATCAGAATTAGACAGAAATTTCAATATCAACATAAAAATTTCGACAGATCCACTAGGGGTTTCGAGTTATCGATATTTCATTGATTTTCAAGTACAGTGAAAATGAACTATAAATCGAAATCCAACTCCCGAACGATAATGAGGTTATGCATTAGAATAGATTTAGCATAATTGATTTTCTTGTCTAATTTCGGCCCAGAAAAACTTACCTTGGACCCGCTTATAAATCTAGAATTTTCAGCTCAAAGTTCGGAAAAATGAGATTTTGGCGCCAAATCGAATTTTGAAAATAATATTTTTTCTTCAAATAGTAAAAGTAGACAAAATGATCTAGGTTTCTAAAAATCTTCGGATTCTTGATAAAAAAATTTGAGATTTTTGTAAAGGATCATAGATACTCAACTTCATATCAATAAGTTTTAAATTTTTTTCGCCCTTATTGGGCCTCGTCAGGATTATAACCCCAAGCCAGAACCCTCTCATGTATCATTGAAAGTGTCAAATCTCAACATCGAAATCAACCATGTATTTCATTTTAATTGTATTAAAAAGGGGGTAAAATCCGAAGAGACCCGGCAAATTATAAGCCTTATAATTGCAAATTAAAGCTCCTTAAATAAGTGAAAAAAAGTTAATCCTGGCGAGATGTTAAGAAAGTATTCATTTTAGACTTTCATTCAACTTACCTCTGATTAAAGAATTGATTCCGAGTTTATTCACGAAAATGTTGTCAACATCTTCATTGCCAGTGAATAATTCAGCAATAATGTAAATATTTGGTCTCATTTTTCTTGCTGCATCTAGCATGTACTGGGCCACGTGAATCGGTGTACTGTGGCAATTATCCAAACGAACACCATGAAATATTTCTCCTGTCAACTCGGAGTACCTTTTCATATGGTCCCATAGAAATGGGCATACCTCTCTTGAATGACCGTACCTTAAATAAATGATGATATGTTTCTCATGGTCAAGTGATTTTTAATTATAATAACAAGAATTTGATAAACAAATGGGATAGTTAGCAGGTATTAAGGTGTTTTGGAGGAGAATACAAGTGTAATTTCATTGGTCAATCCCTTCGGACCAATAAGAGTCGAGTAATTCTCTGTATTTTTTCGAATAAAATATTTTAAATTGATTCATTTGAAAAATTAAGGATTTTTAAACAAAAAAAATGCTTAAAAGAATAAAAATGAGGTTAGAAATTTCAACCCATAAGAAACCAGCTGAAGAAAAAAATATACAAGGTTTCAACAAACCCCTTGTTAAACTTGAGCGCATTCAACTTTAAAAAAATTACATGCTAAATTACTTCCTCTTTGGGTGAGACGTATACTCTGCATTCCTATACTCCAGATAATACCTGGACCAGGTATGCTGCTCACCCAAATGGCCGATATATTATTTTGTGCCTGATAAATATCACAATATGCTTCTCAATAATTTCAAATAAAAAATATACATACCTAGGTAATAGCGTAATACAAAATTTTTTTTGCCCCCAATAATGTTCCATGTCTTAATCAAAAATTGATGTTTTAACCTAGATACTATAAGCCCTGTTTTTATTCAAAATGTTGCAAAAGCTATTAAAAAATCTCAATTTTGTCCTTTCTCGTAGTAAAATTCATTGAAAAAATCTTGGCGCGTGTTCAAAAATTGTCATTTTCAATTGAGATTTTGTATACAGGAAAATATGCAGGAAAATTTTCGATTATCTTTAAAATGAGATCAAGGCTGGGAAAATTTGAAAATTTTGGCCTACTCTACAAGGTATAAAATCGATATGCAATTTTTTCAATTCAATTTAATCTTACCTAAGCTTGACTGAATCTCCCCAAACAATGAGCTCTCTGCGAAGGTATACATTCGAAGGTTCCTCAGCGAAGTTCTTCATCGGATCATCGCCCATAACCCATCCATTGTAGATCATGATTGATTTTGATTTCATCTCACTTTTGCATTCCTCTTCAATTTCGTCAAGACTTTTTAGTTTATCAATATTTTCTTGATAGAAATAGCTGAAATCCAGTTAAGGGTTATTTTCATTTAGCCAAATGGCTTTATTATTTCATTACAATATAGAGTGATTTTAGACATTGAAACAACTAGCGTGGTCGTTGGTTTTATTACACTGTCCATATAAAATCTAAAAAGAGTCGAAAAATATTCATCTCACAGTGTTCTGACAAGTCCTAATAGGGACAAAACGTCTCTACATCTGTAACAGTGAGTTGAATACTATTAGACTGTCCAATTTCTGACATCTTCAGAAAGTTCTTTTTCATTGTTACAACCCGTGATCACACTTTGCTAGCTATTAAGTTGAGTGTATATTTTTAGTTTTATTTGAATTCACTTTTCAATCAATTATAGCATCTTTTATACATTTCGGTACAGAGAAAGTCTTTTTCAGTGGAGAAGAAAAACGTTTATAAATTACAGATTTAGTAGCTTGTTTTTTCACACGAAAAATTTGATTGTTTTGTACTGTTTTTAGCATTTCACCCTGTTAACAAGATACTTGGCTATCCCAGTACCAAAACGTCTAAAAGAGGTTAATTAGTACTCAGTAAGTAAATTTGGTTTCAGGTCTTTTTTAAGCTGTTAACCCCTTCGATCAACAGTTTTAGGTGATCGCTGCATTTTAACGGGTTCGAAGGGGTTAATTTGATAATAAAGTTTTAACCATGACTTACTTCCACATGAATGGATTCTCATAGCCAACACTGTTACACTGAGGCCCATTCTTATCTAGAAATCTATACTTAAAGTTTGCCAGATAATTCTCAACACTCTTCCCCAAGTGACAGCTAATCTCATGGTACTTGTCATTATTCATGTTTGTGAGTAGTCTCATCAAATTATCCTTAATACCATCAAGGTTTGAGTTAACTATGAGACTTTGACAATGATTTGACTTGAAGAATAATCTGGCTACATGATTAAAGTTTATTGTGGCTCCATATCGCTGGCGAGATTTACGTCCACCATAAATTATTTTGAATGGAATTTCATCATTTTCATTGTACGCATGAAAGGAACAGAGATTGTTTGGGCTCTTACAATTCGGACATGGAATCGTATCATCTTGAATTGACGGGTTTTCTAAAAATAAATATCCCAGGTTACTTTTAAGTATATCACATAATTTATCAAGTATTTTATTCTTATATCAATACATGATAGGAAATTTTAGTAAAAGCAGAGGGATCCCTCAACATAGCTTGGAAATCATCTTGAAAATTTCCGAAATCAATTCGAAAATGAAAAAAAAATTTATTCAGTAAACCAGTTTTTTATCAACATCACTTCGTTAGATTTAAGAATAATAAACTGACCTGAACAAATGTTCTTTTAAGTGATGTAATGCAACTTCAAAACTCACTTAACCAATCAAAGAATTGATCGACAATCTGATCTACATCCAAAAGATAAAACTCGTAAATTTTGGCTTCATTAACCTTTTCCCATGTGTAATCACGTAAGTCATTATAGAGGTTCTTGTACTTTTGGAAATCTTTACAGGGTATTCCTCTTGATTCTAAACAGCCATTGGATGCTTGTATGGATATATTCCAGAGAATTCTATCCAGGACATAGGCTCCAGTCAGATATGGCGAATTAATAAGGTTGTATCCACACTCTGGATGCTCCAAAATCCATTCGCTATTACTGGCTGTATGGTTTAGAACTAAATCACATATTGTAAGAATTCCATGTTCGTTGTCTAGTGTTTTTACTATAGAATTGAGCTTGTTCCAGCCATCACTCGGATTCTCCACATAGCACGGGTCCATTAAATGCTGATTGCGTAGGGAGTAAGCTGAATGGGAGTATCCAAGATATTGCACTGGTGTCAGATGAATAATATTATAGTTTGTTTCTTTTGCAGTAGAAAGACGACTTTCCCATTCCGATAGTTTGCCTAAATTTTTCGTGATAAAGGTTTGCATTACGATTGCATCGAGATTTATGGTTTTTGTATTATTTAGAGTATAAAATTGTGGTTCAACTGAAAAATATCCTCTTGCTGAATTTCTTTCTTTATTTTCAATATCAATATCATTTCCAAAAGTCGTTAAAATGAACATAAATGATCCAGATTTATCCACATCCTTGATCTCATAATGAACGTCAAGAGAATTTTTCAAAACTGGCAGCTCATAAAAGATGGATCTGTCGAAATCTCTTTTTTCCAAAGGATAATTTGAGAATAATCTAGGCATTTTCTGACCGAGAGCAGAATTCAGAGAGAACTTTATAGTTGATCCTTTATATAATTATTTTTGACGTACCTTGCCTGATGCTGATGAATTTAGATTCATTATCCATGCCCTCAAAGAGTTTATACTCCACTAATTTACTCGGTTTCATGATTTTATCCATAAAGAAAGATTAATAAATACCTGACCTAACGAAATCTTGAGAATCAATTTAAAACAGAACCAAAATTATACACACTTAAACAATAATAGAATGTTGTTTAACTTGCATTCAAGTTATATATAAATAATTAATTTTTGTTATCAAAATTAAACTACTAGATGAATATTTCTAAATTAGGGTCTCTAATTTAGGGATAATGACAAAAAGTGTATCAAAAGGGAGAGAAAATAACAAATCCTAAATCATTTTTGAAACTTGTTAAATCAATATACTCGATATATTGACAAAACTTATATCAATTTTAACCAATAGTATATCAGAATTGCTTATAATTGTAATTAGACTAAAATTATGGTCAAATAATAATAGAAAATTGATAATCATAATAGAAGATTTATATTTATATTCTAAAAAAATCCGTTTGGACATTTTAGAACCTTTTTTGCCAATGAATGAATTCTTTCTCTCTTCTGTCTATCTTTTTGGAATAACCATTCGTTAGTAACCAATAATGATTCAATTTCAAAAGTTTTCACCTCTCCAATAGCGTAAAAATTAAACTTCAAGTTATATGTGGGATTGCTTTGCCGGGTTTTTGAATCAAGTGTCCTAAGTCCGTTTTCCTTACAAAATCATAATTTGCATATATCAAAGAACATTTATTTTCCTGTATAAATCATGGCGACATGGAGAAAACATCCAGTCACATTTGGTAAAGAACTCTTCAAAACTACAGCATTAGAAGACTCGAGTGAAGTACCTCGGGTTTGATTTGTCTAACGGTTCCATTTATCATAACCCTGAAAGAATAAAGCAGTTCACACAGATTGCCCCTCCAGCAGATAAGAAGGAATTAGTGAGTCTACTGGCTACTTTGAGATACTATGAACGATTTCATCCCAATCTCAGCTTGAAAATTGGTCATCTATATGATAAACTCAAACAGGACAGCTACTCATGGGATCCCAAGGACAGCTTAGTTATTAAACATGTCATCGGCACAATGAGTGAGAACTGTAGTGATCTCCTAAAGAGATTCGATTCGATAGATATGTTTCTATTAATTATTAATGGTGAGACCGTCGTTCCAAGACTCTCAGCACCAAAGTTCAATGAGAAGAATGTCTCATTTTGGGTTAATGTAGTGGAAATGGAAATGCAGAGGCAGAAGTACATGAGTGAAAAGGACAAAGTCCTATATGTTTCTATGGGGTGTGTTGATGCCCCAAGTGAATATCAAGAGGTTGTTGACCGAGCTACCAGACTCAATCCAGGTATAACGGCAGTTGAGCTGTTGAATATAATCAGAAACAAAGGTCAGAAAACAACGAAACAAAAAGTCATGGAGGTGAGGGCCATTCTCGATTGTAAACAGTCAAATGCAAGGTCCAAGTATGAATTTTGGTCACGGATGCAAGGTCCGAGTGAAGATATAAAACTTGCGTATATGGCCAATATCAAAGAACATATTGCAGATAAGCTTTTTGATAGAGTTGAATCATCATCCCTCGAAGAATTGGTTAAGATGGCTGAACAACATGAGGGTAATCCTGTACAACAAAAATTAGTTTACAATGCTGTGAGCTACAATAAGCCAAGAAGTGAGTTGGATTATGATATAATTTGTAAACCAGAATCGATCGTTGAGTTTGATCATTTAGATTCTAAGTATCATAATGCTTTTAATAAATTGTTTATCTCATCAATAGACTTTAAGCCACAATTGAAGAAGCCTGATATCTTCGATCTGAAGATTGGTAATGGAACTTATAGATTATGCTTTTTGCATAACAAGTTCTTGGCATCAGCCAAATATTGCAAAGCCCCTGGCAAGTGCCAGTTTGATAAGATCCCTGGAGATAAGGTAAGCTTCCTTGTTAATACTAGACTAGCAATAATATGCGAAGCTAGTGAAGAAATCTTCTTAATTGACACAGGAGCTAATCTTTCTTCTATTAATATAGATCCCCAAGGGTGGGAACATGGATCCTGTCAAGTAGCAGGCGGTGGTTCTTTAAAAGTCGGAACAAGGGTTCCAAGAGATATTATAATAAACAATTTATCTTACAATTATGATTTTTATTTAATCAAAACTGGTTTTAATTGCTTAGGAATTGATTTCTTAAGATATTATCAGTGGGTTATTGATCCTATGGTCAATAGTATTTATGATAAGGTTCATAATACAACACTATGGTGTGTTCCCATGATGGTTAACTCAATGGCAATTAATAATATGGAGTCAGATAGAGACATATTAGAATTAGCTAATAAATTTCCTAAACTTTTTGATGTGAGTTAAGTTGGTTGTTTTATCAAGAGTATAGAACATAGCATCATCACTAATGGTACTCCTGTTAGAATTCCAAATAGGAATTTTTCTGAAGTTCAATTAGACTTGATTAAGGCTGAATTTCTAGAGTTAGAGAAACGGGGTATTGTGAGGAGGTCATCAAGTGAATGGCGTGCTCAATTAACCATACACATTACTGAGAAGAAAGTTAGGATTTGTTGTGATGTAAGAGGTCTTAACAGAATAACTGTTAAAGATAATTATCCTATTCCACATTTGATGGACATAACTCTAAAGTTTTCGGGCAAACAAATTTTTTCCAAACTTGATGCTCATAAAGCTTATCATCAGATAAGAGTTAGGGAAGAAGATGTTAAGAAGACAGCAATAGAGACAGGATTTGGTCTTTTTGAATATGTAGGTATGCCATTTGGTTTAAAGAATGCTAGTGCTACTTACCAAAGAGCTATGGATACAATCCTGGTCAATATTGAGGGAGTTATTGCATATGTAGACGATATATTAATAGGATCTAATTCTAAGGAGGAACATATGTGTACTCTGAATCAGGTCTTCACAGCATTAGATCAGGCTAATGTAAGGCTTAGATTGGAAAAATGTGAATTTCTTAAGGATGAAATTGAATTCTTAGGTCATATTTTATCCCAGCAAGGTTTAGCTCCATTAGATGAGAAAACTATAGCCATTTGCAATTTTCCTACTCCTAATACTAAGAAGAAGGTTATGCAATTTTTGGGAATGATCAATTTTTATGGTCGATTTTATGACAAGCTAGCCATAATAGAAGCTCCTTTGAGAGATTTGATCAAGGCTAAGGATGGTCCAATTGTATTGGAAGGTTCAGCATTAGAGAGTTTTAATAATTTGAAAGAATTAATGAAAACTAAAGTAATTTTGAAAACTCCTGAGCCTAGTTCAACTTTTGAAATTTATGCTGATGCATCTAATTATGGAATTGGAGCAGTTTTACAGCAATGGACTGATCAGGGTCCAAGGCCTATTAAGTTTTTCTCTAAAATTCTAAGAGTTGCAGATGCACGGAGAAAAATTTGTGATAAGGAATTAATGGCTGTTTATGAGGCTTGCAGGAAATTTTCTCATTACATTAAGTATAGAGATGTTAAAATATATTCAGATAGTAAAACTGTAACTCAGTCATTTACAAAATTAGCCAATGCTGATAGAACCGATTGGGTTTCTAGAAGATTGCAATATATTTCATATTATACAGATGAAATAATCCATGTGAATGGCACTGGAAATATGGTGGCAGATACATTATCTAGACAACCTGAGCATGATGTGATTACATGTAAATATTGCAATGGGCAATTGATTATCAGTGCTTTAGCATTAGATGATTATACATTGGATCTTGACAGGTTGGCTGGGGCTCAGATTTCTGAGAATATAATGGATTCTGAAGTTATTGAAATGGCATATGAAGATTTTCAATTTCAAGGTGGAATTGTCTGTCTTTTATGTGATAAAAGGTATGGTATGGTCCGACCTGTAGTTCCTCAATCAATGAGATATCAAGTTTTCCAATCAGTTCATATGGTTGGACATATGGGTATTAAGGCTACTAGAAATATGTTGAAAGCAAGATATTATTGGAAAACAATGGCTAAAGATGTAGTCGAATTTGTTTCCAAATGCTTAGTATGCCAAAAGTCTAAGGTGACTAGACACACAATATCTGAAATTGGTCAGTTTGTGGAACCCATGGAAAATTATGAACACATCCATGTGGATGTTGTAACTTTACCAAAATCGAATGGTTTTAATAAAGTATTGACCATAATTGATAGACGTTCAAGACATATCCAGTTGGAAGAAATCAGAAATGAGGAAGCATCTACTGTGATTAACACATTGGTGAGAAGATGTTTCAAAATCAAGGGATTTCCATCGAAGGTTACAACTGATCGAGGTAGTAATTTTACTTCGGCGGAATTTGACAGAATGCTGTTGAATTATAACATTGATCTTCAATGTACAGCGGCTTATCATCCTCAAAGTAATGGTATGCTTGAACGTAGACATAGAGTCTTGAGAGACATGATAGTAGCTATGGAGTTACAAAATTCATGGTTTGAAGCATTACCTTTTGTGGAATCATTAATGAATGGCATTCCCTATGGGGATTTCACAGCTTCACAGAGGTTATTTGGTCGAAATGTTAGATTACCAACTGATTTGGTAATTCAAAGAGATGATCAAGATATGGATCTAGATCAAGAGATTTGTTTATTAAAATGAATCAAGTATTTGAACCTCCTAAAAGAAATAAAGATAATAAGGTTTATTTACCTGTAGACATCATGACTTGTGAATATTTTTTCATAAGAAATGATAATGTGACTACTAAGAAGTCATGCAGGTATAATGGTCCATTTAAGGTAGTGGATCGTGATGGTAAAGACTTTAAAGTAGATCTAGGCGACAAAGTATATATGGTGTCAATAGATAGAGTAAAACCATATCGCCCTATGAATCTGGAAGATGTTGATGAATTATTAAAGGAAGTACAACAGCCCAAAATAGTAGCAATAGAGGATCTACAAATTCCTGACATGAATTCAATTCCTGGAAATAATGATGTCATACCTTTTAAGCGCAAAAGGAAATCAACTCATAATGCTGATTTTATTTATGATCTTTAATGATAAGGCTCCGCCTTAGAAGGAGGGGAAATGTAGTGATCTCCTAAAGAGATTCGATTCGATGGATATGTTTCTATTAATAAGTGGTCGAATTGTTGGGTGAACTTTTATGAAGAATGACGAATAATAATGATATGTCTTCTTCCAGTAACTTGGCTGATTCTCCAATGGTGGGAGTGAACAAACCCAAACCAAAGATTACCAAATGGGACAAGAATCTTATAAGAGAATTCCTAGCATTTAAAGAACAACGTGCTAATGTGGACATGGATGACGAACTAAGAGCGTAATCACAACAGAACTTCCTTCAAGGTTACGATATTAACAAGCCCCTTTTTTGGCGACTGATGCCTCTGCTATAGAATTGGTTATTTGCTCTCGCATGATCCTGAGTGCAATCAAATAATAATGGCTGGAAGCCGAAAGCTCAAACAGGCTGAAAAAGGGTACTCTGTTATTGAACGAGAAGGATTGGCTGTGGTTGAAGGGGTTCAATTCTTTCTTCGATTCCTGACTGGTCGTGATTTTGAAGTCCTGACTGATCATCGCTCCCTCATCTTCATCCTGAATCAGCTTAAAGGAGATTCCACCAGATCTTATCGTCTCCAGCGTTGGACTCACATCCTGAGTGGTTACAACTTCAAACTACGTCATGTTAAAGGTCAGAGTGTTAAGTGGCCAGATTTGCTGTCAAGGTGTACTACTAATGCTGAGGATACTGCCTTTACTGAAGTTCTCCCTGCAATCGACGAGTCTGTTTGTGCTGTCAATCATTTTCTGGAAGATCCTACTCTATTAGACCTTATCTCAAAGTCATCTGATGTTGTTTATGGTAAGGTTAAGAGGTACATTACTCACGGTTGGCCTGTCAATGTACCAGCTCAAATTCGACCTTACACAGCTGTTAAGCATCAGCTAGACATACAGAATGGTGTCATTTATCGTGGAACTCAGGCGGTTGTTCCACCTGAATTGCGCAAAAAAGTGTTAGAGCTTGTTTATGATCAAAATTCACATCTCCTTCACACTAAAATGAAACTGAAGATGAGACTTTACTTTTGGTGGCCAAAGGTGAATCAAGATATTGCGACCTTCATCACAAGATGCAATGTTTGTCAGAAAAATGCTAGAGTAAGACAGCTCATACCTCAAGAGTTGGCCTGACTCACAGGATACCTTTGATCGGGTGCATATTGATGTAGCCATTATTGGTAATCAGTATTTCCTTGTTGTTGTCGCCGCATACTCAAACTGGGTTGATGTTCAGGTTATTTCAAGTTTCTCAACAATGTCGGTAATTAAAGCCCTGGAGATTATTTTTAAGTACTTTGGCAACCTGTTTCTCTTGGTGAGTGACAATGGTACGAATTTCACCTCCAAGGAATTTTCAGATTTTCTTACTGGAAGGAAAATTCTATAGAGGCTAACTCCACCAGGACATCATCAATCTAATGGTCTGGCTGAAGTTTATGTTGGTGACTTTAAAATGTTCATGTCAAAAAACAACAATGATCCCAAGTTGGTGTCCACTTATGTGACAAATCATAACAGTCTACCACGTTCGAATGGGTCTATTCCAAACGATCTTATATTTTTGTGGCCGCCAAGGACAAGACACTGCACTGATGCGACGGCACAGCATGGCGTAAACATTCCTACCTCAGCCTACATCCGTAGGGAGTCGGGTGACTCTGTACCCTCAACTATCTCTGCCTCGCTTGGGTCAAATACTGTTCGTGATGATCAGGGTCGTATGGTTCATGTTGCTGATGCTTTTCCCAGACTTCCAGGTGCCCAACTAGATGATCCTACAATCATATCCGATGATGGTGATGACGATGACAACTCCAGACCTGAGAGACTCAGAAGGCGCCCACCCAAACTTGATGATTATGTCTAAGAAGGGAAGATGATTTGAATTGGTGTAAAACATTTAAAAGATTTATTTGTGTTGAAATTTAATTTGTTTAATGAATAAATGAGAGACCAGGATTGCTTTGCCGGTTTTTGAATCAAGTGTCCTAAGCACGTTTTCCTTACAAAATCATAGTTTGCATATATCAAAGAACGTTTATTTTTTAATATTATATATGACTACTTGCAAATAAACTGTCGTTTTTTTTTTCAAAATACCATATGGCATTCACACATTTTATTATCAATAGATAGGGTAAAAAACAAGTTTTTGTTTTTAATAGTGTATTCCCTTCTATATATGCATATGATTGTACACAAAACTTGCCTATCATAATGTATATTATCAAATATATATATTCTTTCTATTGATATACTCATTGACTGATGAAAAACGGTTCACATGTACAATATACATGGTTGATGAAACTGTCCAATGAAATCGGAATATTATAATACTATATTGCCTATTCTTGAAGACATATCTCTTTCATATTTAATATCTTTCAGTTCTATCCTTACAATTGTGTTATATAAAATTGAAATCCGCTTTTAAAAGGGAACCCTTACTTCACTTCTTACGAGGAAAAATAAGGAATTTTCGATTTTTGTTTTTTTTCAGATCCTACCTGCTTGTGTGAGGAGAATTAGATTACCAGAAGAGGATATTATAGAATAAACATGTAAAATCATGTCCATAGAAGGAGGCAGATTCGATTTCGACGATGGTGGGAGTTATGTTGGAGAATGGAACGAAGGTAAAGCCCACGGTCTCGGCATTGCAACAGGACCGGATAACCAAGGTGAATATAGCGGTGAATGGGCTCATGGATTCGAACAACGCGGTGTTTACATCTGGCCAAGTGGAAATATCTACGCTGGTACATGGCTCAAAGGAAAACGTCACGGGGAAGGAGTCCAAGTTAAAGGACGCTGGTTATATCGGGGCAACTTTACAATTGGATTCTGCGGGAGATATGGAGTCAAAGAGTCCCTGACTAGCTGTGCTAAATACGAAGGCAGTTGGCATCTAAATCAGTTCGATGGTTTCGGAGTGGAAACAAATTCGGATGGAAGTATTTACGCCGGTGCTTGGAGTAAGGGAATGCGCCAAGGCTTTGGCATACGAAAATCAGCTCCTTATGGTATGGCTGCTGAACAAGCTAGAACAGTGCGAGCTGCCCAATCCCAGAATAGTTTACCCTCAGCTGCAGGCAGTGAGGTTCATTGGAGAGGCCATGGAAGTAATAGCAGTGCTGGCGGCAGTGCAACCGGAATAATCGATTCAGAACGCGGGCGTACTGAAGATATTCGTTCCGGATTTGTACTTCGTGCCAGTTCGTGTCCAGCCAATCAAGCCCATCAAAAGGAAGAGAAAAATAAAAAGAAGATTTTCAAGTTGGGTTTATTTAAGAATCTTCGAAAACAAAAAAGTACCGGTGATCTAACTAGTGTGGGCATGACAAAAAATACAATGGGAAAACAAAATGCCTCTCAGCCTGGAAGTATGGGCAATTTAAAGTCTTCCTCAGGAACATTATCGAATATCTTTCGTTCTGGTGGAAGTCTAAGATCGAATCTAAGCCATTTGAGTCATGGAGCATCAGGACAGCCATACACAGCAGCACGTCATGCTTCAGCTGGAGTCTCTTCCACTAATGCCATGATGGCGGCGCATCTCGGAAGTTCTCATCCAGAACTATCTTCAGAGCCATTCGTAGATATCTTGGGACCCAATATCACAGAAGAATATTCTGGCCAATGGAATGAAGATAAACGAAGTGGATATGGTATTGCTGAACGTTCAGATGGTCTACGCTACGAGGGTGAATGGTTCAACAATAAGAAAGACGGTTATGGGTGTACACAATTTCCCGATGGTCGACGAGAAGAGGGTCGTTATAAAGAGAATATTTTGGTACAATACCTCAATAAAAAGAGTCGCCTATTCATTTTGAGACAATCCAGACTCCGAGATGCTGTGGAAGAGGCCATTAAGAAGGCACAAGAAGCATCACGTGAAGCTCGCGACAAAGCTGCTCAAACAGCCTATCAGAGGTAGGTCTCTGAAATTTCTTTAAATTAAAACCTCGATTGATTCTTCTTTCGAAAAAAGATTAAATGCCATAAGCATAGATAAAGTAACTAAGCCCCAAGGATATATATTTGCGTATGAATTTTTTAATAGAAACCTTGTGATTTAAATATGATATTTATACATTAAGCTGATAATCTCGAGATGTCTATAGTGTTTTCGTTGATTTCCAAATCTTTTAAAATGTAATTTTTAATCTTAAAGAGCTGACAATGCTAGACAAGTGGCAATAAAGGCAGACGCCAAAGCCAAAGAGGCTCGCATCCTATCTGAACATTCAAGATCGATTTCCCACGAGTTTGATCCGGATTTTGTACAACTTGGTGAGTCATTCAATTGCATAGCCTACATAGCCAACAAACGATTATATTTTTGGTGTATATTATTAATACTTCTGAATGATATCTTTTTGTTATTTTGTAACTAGTTTTGGTAAAAGGAAAAAAACAGAAGCAAAATTGTGAAATGTGTATAGTGAAGAATCGATAAATTGATTTCCTTTTTGTGCCAAGAGATACACACAAATGTTTTTTGATAAAAAATAATAACTATCATACAATATATATGATATGAATGCTCCCCTCTATCCCCTCTTCGTAATAATCATTCCCAAAACCATCTACATATTTTGTAATACATTTCCTACGATCTATGATATATATATTTTTGTATGGTTGTGTAATCTTAAAGCATACAAACACACACGATTAATTGGAGATGAAGAATAAGGGCACAAGAACAAAAAAACATTGGTGGGGGATCAGTTTTTGTTACATGATACACAGATACAAAAAAAGAGAAAGGATCTATGCGTAGAGAATACACATGGGAGACAGCTTAATACCAATCAGTTCTAACTAATCTTTTTTTCTCTCGTTGGTTTGGTATGCCACAAAAAGAACAACTGTAGAATATGATTTGGAAAAAGAAAAAAAAGTTGAAACGAATTTTCCGAATAAATTTTTCGTTGCAGGCTTTATTTATTAATTTCGTAGTGTAAATATTTCATTGCACCATGGAAAGAATGGATTTAAAATGATGGGTTTTACACATTAAATGTTTGATTTTTCAACACGTCATCTGATTGATTATAAGATTTATTCAATTTTGGAAAAATTAAATCAAAAATCACCTGGTTGGTTCTACTCAATGAAGATCTGGATATAGGAGAGATTGGGAGTAGTCAATTTTAGATCAGATATGTTTAGTAATGCTTTTTATGGAGTTGAGGTTGTCACAATTTGTAAGTCGTATTTCTCAGATTATAGGATCGTTCAATTTTAATTGAAGATTCAGAGAATTTTTTTATGATGAATGCATAACGGCGGATTGGTGCAAAATATTCATTTTGATTCATGAATAACCTTAAAAAACCTACTTCTAAAAAAAATTATCTGCTAGTGATCAAATACTTGACAAAATTGCCCGAAATCATTCAGCCATTCTTCAAAAACTGCTGCATCGTTCCATGCGTTCTTGTATCATTCTGGAACATTTCCTTTGATGTGGATTTCAATTCATGTGTACGAAGGTTACAATGATTGTTTTATTTTAGGAATGTTAGAGTATACAGCATATATAGAACTCAAAAATTATGAGTTTCGAAATAAAGATTAAAAGCTAATAAATTACTCATAAAATACTCAATGAGTTCATAAACCGAAATGAATATTTTCCCCTAATCTGGCGATGAATTTATCATCCCTGAAGTCATAAAACGGAATTCGTGATTAAGGATTGAAAAATTGTTTGTTTTGAGGGTAGAACAGGCCCCTTTTCACACCCAAGATATTTTTGAGGAAAGAAGAGAAATGATGTATTCCGGAAAATGTTTTCACAATTTCGTGATCAACTTTAATTGGTTATTGGTTTATCGAACGATTTTGATCTATAGAAATTTAAATCTTTCCAATGGTCTATGAATTAACTGAAACTAAATTTTTAAGTTGAAAAACGATATAATGCCTACTTTCAAGTGATGACACGAACTTTTTAAAAATATTCCTAGAGTAGAGAGAAGAGGGGGGTTAATTTTCCACATCCAACTCTGGGGTATACCTGTAAGAAAAAAAACTCAACAACTCTGATAAAAACAATCATTTGAATAATATACATATTGTCATTAGATATTTCATAAGACATTTATTTCAAGGTTTAATATGGGAAAAACAAAATCCCCTTGTCCGACCCGAGTTATTCGGTGGTTCAGTGTCTGATGACCAAATCGATGATCCCTACATTCACAGTGACCAACCACCTCTAGAGCAAGCCTATAGTAGATCTCCTTCGTCGCCTCAGTCACAAGAGAAGGCTTTGTTAACTCCTCAGAATAGTAATAGTCTACAGGTATCTGGCGGAAGTCGCCGAGGAAGTTTCAAGTCTTCATTCTTGAAGGAGAAGTCATCCCCAAATCAACTCACAAGCAACTCCTTAAAATCAGATAATTCACCCAATATTACCAAAGATGAAGTAAGTAGTATTTAAATTAGTATTTAATAGGGCATGATTAAACTTGGCACACTTTCAGATACAAAGTCCCAGCCAGATTCTAGATCCGCATAGAAAATTTGAGAACTCTGACATTCAAAGTCTTTCAAGTGGTAGAAAAGTTAAAGCAAATTTGAGTATTAACGGAAGTAACATTGGTTTGATTGATAAAACAAATATTTCCATAAACTCAGCCAATAAGCCAGCCACAGAACCTCTAACCGTGCAAACAAATTTTAACGGATCCGCTGAAATTATAGAAGGTTCTGTTAAAAGTTTCAATGCGATAAAGTCTCAGGGAGATCAGCTACAATTGAATGATGTAAGTGCATTCTATAAGAAATTTCTTTCTACTCAATGATATTCTCCACTTTTGTAGAGAACTTTCGGTGTTTTTAGATATGTGCTTCTCTTAGAAAAATTCTACAATTGAGTTTTTGAATTATTCGGTAAATTCTAAAAGTAGTTATTTAATGAATTATTGTCAGATAAATCAGGGAAATTACTGACACCACATAGATAAATAAATAACTTGCCCAAGTCTAGCTTAGATGTATTATTCAATCATTCTGATATGATATTGAAAAAATTGATTGAATTCTTCAAGTTTTGAACGTTTTTATTAAGTTTAGGAGAATTCCTGTAAAAATTTATTTTATTTACAGAATCAGGATTTTTCCAAAGCTTAGTTTTTATTACTGCTTAAAATGAGATTAAAACCGCATTATAATAAAAACGTTCAAAATTTGAAGCTTTAAGAGAAGTATTGAAAGAATATCTTAAAATGGTGTATAAAAGTAAGCCAAAAAAGTTTTATTAGATAAAAATTTACGTCCAGATACTCATTGATCCTAATTCCTAGCCTTCTCTGCGTTCTACCTATATACCTAGCTCCAAATGATGCCTCAAAATAGAAAAATGAGATTAGATTGTTCCGATTCTTTCAGCTTGTTTTTAAATTGAAATATGTGGTTTTGTATACAATACAATACTCATCTACCAGTACAATTCAATTTTCTTGTTAATTCATAGCTGAATCAGCTTCCTTTAACGTTTAATTTTAATAAGGAAATATCAGGGTATTCGTTTTCTTCCAGTCTTTCTTGGATTTCATTATTAATCTCATTTAATACCGCTTCCTCTATTCTCTTGACACATTTCATTTTTAATTTAAACTTCTAAAATTTTGATTTGTGATCGTTAATCTGATTTTAAATTTATCCCTCAAGTTTGGAAAACAAAACTCAAGATTTAATTCTCGTGAGCAGCTCGGTCCTGCATCATACGATGCTGAATCCCTAAAGAGGTCTAATAACTTTGACCTGGAGTCGATAAAGAGTCTGCCGATCAATCAAAATTTAGGTATCAATAACTTATCTTCTATAAATGACATCGCTCAAAATCGATTTGAGCAGTTGAAGAATTTGAATAAATATATTGGACGATCACAGCCAGGTAGACCGATGCAGAGAGCTGCCACTTCTGGCTATACACCAAGCTATAATCTAGGCTTTCATCATCCCCATTCTCAATATGTCGACCAGTTAGCACCTGACCAACTCCAGAGTCCTCCATTTAACTCTATTCTTGGTGAATTATCTGACGAACGTAGGAGGACACTACCTTCTATTATGACAGATGCCCCAGTTAAACCAGTTAGCCCATCCATAATCAATAGTAACAAGGCTCATGGCTTACCTGTAACCTATGAAGAGGCCCCCTTAAATGAGCATATTACCTATATTATTGATGATGGTATCAGAAAAAGGTTGTACACGGAATATGACTCAGATAATATGCCAAATAAGTAAGTATTATTGTAGTACTCACTGATTCAAAATGTACACTTTTTCTAATTAAAAAAAAATTTTGAAGAAAATGTTTTTTTGGAAAATTTTAGAGACATTTTAAAATTCGAAATGGCACGATTTTATTTTGAAACTTTGAGTTGAAAATTTTTGTTGATTTCAAGGTCTGAAAGGAATCAAACGTAAGTTTTCAGGATCATCATTAGACTTAGAAAATATTAACTCTTATTCATTTAAAAAAAAAAAAAACACACCATTTACATGCGAAAGTCTACTTCTTATTTTTCGATCATTTTTACTGCTTGGAAATTGATAAACTAGGGTGATTCAAGATCAGTACAAAATGTCGGGATTTTTGCAAAAAAAATTGAATAAGAGTAATGATGATCATGAAAAGTAACGTTTGATTCCTCTCAGACCTTGAAATCAACAAAAATTTTCACTTTTGTTGGTTTCTGAACTCATGAGGAAGGTAGGAGAAAACAGACGTATATTATAGTGATAAACGTAATAATGAGTTCAGAAACCAACAAAAGTGATATTCTTGATGAAGTTCGACAATATTATCGTAAAAATTTTCAACTCAAAGTTTAAAAATCGCGCCATCTCGAGTTTTAAAATGTCTCTAGAATTTCCAAAAAAACATTTTTTTCAAAATTTTAATTTTTTTTTAATTGGAAAAAGTGTACATTTTGAATCGAATCAAAAATCTTTCAAATCTTTTCACGATATGAAGAAAAGAGATTTTTCAAATCTCAAGTTATCGCTAAATTCCAAATTTTTTGAATTTAGAGTTGAAAAAATTTGTTGATTTCAATGTTAGAGATTGATTGAAAGTTGATTTTCAGGATCACAATAAGACAAGAAAACCGATTATTACCATGAAATTTTGTAATTTTCAAGGATCTTAGATCATAGAAATTTGATTATGGGGTGATTCTTAAAATATGATTCAGCTTATTCGATTTCTCTGACTAATCGTAATCCATAAAATCAACTTTTGATCATTTTGAAATCAGCAAAACTTTTCAACTCAAAAAATGGGGATTTGACGCTACTTCAAGATTTGAAATATGCCAAAATTTCTTTAAAAATTTATTTTTCCAAAAATATTTTCTCTTTAAAAATCTTGAATAATCTTGATTTTCTTGTTTAATTTAAATCCCGTGAAGACAATAAGCATATTCCAATCATAGTTTTTTTAAATATTTGGCCTCATCTCGAAATCTGAAAAGTTTCCGTATTCACAGCTAGTTCACATGAAGATGGGAATTTACCAGTTTTAAAAATACTTTATATATTGTTCTCATGATAACCAGCAACCCAAAAATTTTTTTGCCCCTTTTATGAAATGGGCAATGAATAAGTTGTTAGAATAAAATGAATTTCCGAACAAATTTCAATTTGATCATTTCATTTTTACCCACTTTCCGGAGAAAAATACTGAGGATTTTGTAATCTATAGGGGTAGATTTGCAAGATTTCTGATTTCTAACTTGGGATCAGCATTCGATTCAGTTCCTTGAGGGATTCTAATGATGTACAGAACATAACCCAATGTTTGATTGAGACATGATTGATGGAAGCATTTTGCATTAAATCTAATAGACCGAAAAAAATCTTAATTTGAATTCCCCCAAGGGTCCTGCTATTTTTTTGTAATAAATCATTTATGAAAAAAAATGTATGATCAAACAATTATGAACCGAAACATCCAAAGAATAAATAAGTTCCCTTGTAAGTAGTCTGATTTTTTGCTGTTGAATGTATAAAAATGAAATTTCACCATCCAAAAATTTGAAAAAATAACTCGAAATATCTTACACTTGGATAACTTGTAATTATTTTGTAATAATTCAAATTGAATTCTTAAAATCTACTCGTAATGATCACTCAATCTGGAGTCGAAAAGTACAAATAAGATTTATTCGAAGACCATTTAAATTTCCTCTGTCAGGAATGAAGTTGATAATCAAAGCTAGCCAATTTCACTCCTTGTGGATCTATGGGCATCTATGATTTATGTAGTCAAAGTTTGTTTCTCATTTAACAAAAGTGACATTTTCAATTTCAACGAAAGACACAGTCTGAAATGAGGGAAGCATGCCTTCTTAATATACATTTCTTCTAGTATAGATGTAATTAGACAAATATGCATGTAATTCCCCATAGCCTTGCAATATAAATCATATGAAATTAATTTCCTAGTCCAACGGAAGATTTTGTAAAAAACAACTTACCCCCGCCGCCAAGTTATCAAGTGCATACTGAACGCCAGAATCGACTAAATGAAAAGCAATCTCGTGTTGACGATGAATATGAATTGCCAAATCTTTTGAAAACTTTTCGCCTAGAATCTGACATTGGCCTTGGCCGTGTTAAGGAATCTAGTATGCCGGATTTATCTGCAATTGATCATTCTGGAGCAATAAGCACAGTCACAAATCGAATGATTGGCTCCAGACTTGTCGGCATGACAAAGAAAGAAGTTAAAGAGCTCAGCTCAGAGCGCAAACAACAACTTCTCAAGCAGTCTGAGCGTAGATTACGCGGAGAAATTATTATCAGACTTGCTGATGTCAAAGTAATTCTTTTATCAATTTTAATCAGCAGCTCATCTCTCTTGGTTTTAAATTATTCGTAGGAAAAACCAGAAATCGGTAAAAATCATTTACAATTACTAGTTTGATATTATTTTAGTCATTTGCCCTAGTTTAGGATTGTATTTCTCAGGTTTTGTTGAATCTGTCAGATGATTTTACTTACATTGAAAGAAAAAAAATAGCTGGAGCTTGTCTATTGAGAAAGCCCAACTTGAAAATGACGAAAAGCGTTTCATTTATTTTGGAAATGTCTCATTTTTAGGGCATCAAAAAATAGGACGCTATTCCCTTTTTTTAGGACCCTAAAATTTAGGCAATTACAGAAATTAGGACTTAATGAAAAAAATATAGGACAAATAGAAAAATAAATTTTATCAATAAAGAAATTCTTCATGATAAAAAAGGATCTTTCTACATCCCAAGAGGTAGACTGTGCGTTTTTGATATTTGTATCCTCAAATGATGGTAATTGCAAAGTAATTGAAATAAAATTGGAAGTAATACTCACGAGTTTAGAAAGTAAAGGTGAGACCCTAAGCTCCTAAAATAACAGCATTCATGGTAAGGATAGAAATAGGATAAACGTATAACTTTTTCTGACTATGTGAAATAAGCATTAGCCCTTTCGTACGCATTTGATTGGGAGACCAGATAGACTTGATATGAACATATTTTTGGAATCGTTATGTTAAGTCTAGAAATAATCGTGCAATGAGAATTTGAAAAGTGTTGATATGAAAAAATATTTTTTGAACAATTTCAATACATTTTTCTTATCTACTTACTAGCGACGACACAAAGTTTTTAAAAATCATCCAATTTCTGAGAATATCTTGACGAATATAATTTTTCTGCGAAGGTTGACAATCAGGTGTTATAATTGTGCGTAATTTCAATTTGCAAAAATATTTTTCCCAAAGAAATTTGATTAAAACTTCCCGCGGACATATATGTTCGATGGGTACGAAAGGGTTAAGACCTTATAATAGGCCTTAATAGAGAATAGGCCCTGAAACAAAATTTAGGTTCTTATCCGGCCGTAATAAAATTCACACCAGTTGAATAATCAAAACTTGAATTGCGTTTTTCTGAATAGAAATGAAAATAGACCTCAAACAGCCAAAAGGACTTATAGTACTTTTTGATGCCCTCCTCATTTTAGATGAATAAGTTATATAACCAAATATTTTTTATGATTTACTTACAAGTACTATATAACATATTTTTCATATGCTATAAAAATACTATAATTTTTGAAAATGGAGCAATTTTTTTTCTGAAAAATTGCTATTTTGTGACCTCCCTACATATAACCAAATATTTTTTTGAGTCCCATAATCAAAGAAGCCAATGAGATGTTAAAAATGTTTGTTGATTTCGAAGATTTGAAACAATTAAATGAAATTCTGAACTTTTATCTTATATTTTTTAATCGCTTCAAATCTTTGAAATCGAGCTCAAATACTCGCGCAATTTTTTCATTTTATTTTTTTCGAAATATTTTCACATTTACCAACAACTTATCGGTTTTTTTTCTAGGATTGGTTCCGGAACAATTTCGTATTTATTTTACTTCTAATAATGAATATCAGCCTAGCATTCCTATTCACAAGTCTCTTAATCAACATTATGCCGAGTTTAGAAGAGAGTAAACCTGTTGAAATTGATCAGGTTGTTGACAATCTACCACAGTCCTCTGTTTCGACAGCGGAAAAGATTTCGAAATTCGGCAGAAATTTGATCAAAAAAGTATCCAAAAAGTTGAAAAATAAAAATTAGTCAAATATGCCTAGCCTGAAAGAAATTCCAATGAATGAAAGAAACGGATAACCTCAAAATTATAAAAATTTGTTTGAAAAGCCCCAATTATCAATAACAATCGATATTTTAAGGATATATTATTTTTTAACTTTTGGAAAAGTAATGAACCCGTTACTAACTCTCCTAATTAATCCCCTTACACTACGAAAAAAAAGGTGTGAGCTTTTCAGGAAAAATACACAATAAACAATCACCATCATTGATTAGAGTATGAAATTTAGAAGAGAATCTTGATTTATGTTTCTATCGGCAAGGAGATGATGACGTTCCTGACCAAAAGGAAAACCTCAAAAATATTATCAAATTTAATCTTTGAAATCGAAAATGTAATTTGTAATCCAAAGGTTCGTTGGCGGTGTAGTATTGGAATCCTCTTTATGTTTAAATATCACTCTATCTCTTATCACCGTTGTTATTATATTGTTATCAATGTTATGAAGAAATTATCAAATGAAAATTCAGATTACATGTATCATGGTTCTTCTTTCTCAGTCAATCAATTAATTAACGAATTGAATGCCTGCCAAAATTTTAAGTTAGAATTTATTCACAAATTATTTAGTAGTTTACTTCATAGTAGTTATATAAATCAGAAAAATAATTTTGTAAATGCCTCCTAATATGCGTAAATGAATTTTTTTATTAAAATAAGTATTCTTCGAATTATACAAGCTGAACAATGTCATGAAATTTCTGGAGCATCCTGATCAAGCTTTCACCCAAGACCAAAGGGAATGTTTAATCCAATTAAAGTTTTATTTCCATCAATTAAGTCAGATGACTTCCAATAGAAAACTAGATAACATGCTCATTTTCTATCGCATGGAGCAACTCCATTTGACATGCTAGAATGATTACGAGGAAAAGTTTTATGAAACAGCTAAATGGCTAGCAAAGTTCACTCTGAAACCAATCAGGTATAGTGCCTACCTTGAGATTATGCCGAGGCAAATCGATGAAATCTTTCGTCTCAAATACAATGCAAAGATGTCAATGTTTGAAAATTCCCTCGCAGATTTTTACTACAATTACAAATACAATTTGCTCAGTATTTTGATTGGATTTCTACAGAATGGTTTAAAAGATCATTTTGCTCTACTTTGATACGATCTTTTGATTACACTGTCAGCATTGACTGAGTCCGCCTTAGTTGATGGCGCAATTAAAATTTTCACATTCATACAATGAACGTTTGTTTCGCTATTTCATTGATTCCTTAGTTTTAGCTAACTAAAGGCTTTTTATTCTGTTATTTATGAATTTTCCAATTTTTACACGGCCTTGGGTTGAGTCAAAGTGTTTTATTCTATACACATGAAGTTAATAAACGCAGATTATGATGAAGAAAAGTTTTGTCTTCTCATTGGTTGAAACAAGAGCCACTGAATAAACCAATCAGGAGAGAGAATTTCTAAAATTTTTGAACACATCTCAAAAACTCTGATTAAATTGGGAATATCTTCTTTCGTTTCGAAAAAAACTGAATTTTTTCACCAATTTTTATGACTCAAAAATCTAATTTATTTTTAATTTCAAAAACTACAGCCATTCTCAATGAGCTTGTGAAATTAAAAATCGATAAAATTCGTTTGCTAGAACTCGTTTCCTTTCACAACCAGAAAGATCCACCCCATAAAGGAAAAGAAACGCATCAATATCGCCCCAGCAACAAAAAGGAAAACAGAGGAAAAAGATCCCGAGCAACAACAAGACCATACATGATTACTTCGAGCCGAATACATGAGGAACACATTTCAATCCCATTGGCAAATCGAAGGTGAATGAAAGCGATTGGCCAGAATTGAGCAGTGTACTTTATTCATTGATAATTATGTATAAATATTACGTGTCGGTGTAAGGTCTGATGAGAACCGACGAAAACAAAAGCTTTTATTCACCTTAAACTTGTCGTTCTACTAACCAGCATGACTAGCAGTCAGCAACAAGCAAACATTTTCCAAGAAATAAGACAGCTTATGACCAGAAATGATAAAATTCTGAATCGTAAGGTAGAATTTAAGAAAAAAAAATTCTAAAATTATCCTGAAAAAATTGGAGACATTTAAAATTTCACAAATTTATTTATTTATTTACTCACTACTTATAATAAACTTAACGAGAAATACGACTTGTCAAATTGTGACAACCTCAACTGCATAAAAAGTATTACTAAACATATCCGATCTAAAATTGACTACTCCCAATCTCTCCTATATCCAGATCTTCATTGAGTAGAATTAACCAGGTGATTTTCGATTTAATTTTTTCAGATATACTGCCAACACCATTTCAACTGCAATCAAAAAACTCATTCATGATTTATGTTTCTTCCTCGCCTTTAAACCAAAAACAAGATCTACTATTTGCCTTTATCCAATTATCATTTTGTAAACCATTATTATTTTTTCAATATAGATTTTATTTCTAACAAAAAAAATTGCAGGCATAGATCCGTTTATTTAGACTCTACAGTACAAAATTGCCGAAAATTGAATCAGGATCATGAGCATTGAAAGTACAACACTTAGGTCACTGGACCAACTCCCCTTGTCATATTTCTTTAGAAATCCCTTGTTCTACCAGTTTTTTTATCACATCACTCAAACCTTTCGTACATTGACCAATAGTCAGTGACCTCAGAACATCTTTGAGAAGGCAAGAAAATTAATATCTCGAAAGTTTATTAGATTTTCAATGATTTTTATAAATACAGTTACAAAAACAAACAAATTATTACTATTTCAGCTTGATCATGTAGTCAAAAGAGCGTTTGCATTATCACTGAAGCAGTTGCAAAAAATCTCAAATTTCGACGGACTCGGGACATCTTTCTTTATAAAATCACTTAAAAGATGAATGAGCTTTTGTTGATCTTTGGTAAAGTTTTTCTCCTCTATCGCATTATAAAACGGGGTGAGGTTATCTTCTATTTTCAGCTGGAACATTTCTCGGATTTTCATCCGTATCAACTTATAAGTGGGACTTTTCTTATATGGTCTTGTACTCTGCAATGAGAACCATTGAGCAGATTTGAAATACTTTTCCTCGTACGTTGTTTGATTCTTGAGGACGTTGCCTGCTTCATAATGTAGCATCATTGCGTCGATTTTCTCTTCAGTGTTCATCTGATACAACTGGAGCAAATACAATTCTAACTGAGCCAGACAATATTCTGGGTTATTGTTGAAGAAGCTCTGTGATGGATTCTCTAAATACCTCATGACCTGTAGAAGAAGAAATGAATGAGGAAAATTTCCTTATTTTTCAACTTTTAAAGTATGCATTCATTCCTGTTTTTGTGCGCATTTATTTCTGTCTAATTGGGAAAAATTAAACTTTTACATCAACATTTATATCCGCATTTATTAAATAGAATAGCTCAATTAGAGTGGTCTTAAGTTAAGACTCTTAACTACCGAAATGGTAATGGGCTAAATCAGTCACATCGAAAATCTATCGAGAGTCTATTGCATACAGTAGGGAGATTTCTTACGTGTCACTAAGTTGCTTTTTTCGAAAGGAAATATTCTCAAATATTGTAGACATAACATGTAGTTGATAGAAAAATCGGTTTTCATCTGCATTGAAGTCCCAGAGAATTTTCATGACTCGCATTCAATCTTTTTTCTATCACTCTGAATACGCTGATTATGAATCTACAGTTATTTCAATGCGATTGTTCAGAAGTTATCGATCAAGTCGAGTTCGACGAATGATTGAGCCAAATTCTTTGCGTATTCCAGGAGATTAATAAATTCCATATCGAATGGGTTGTAAACGAAGTATTTTCTGATGCTTGAATGAATAATAATGAGTTGCTAAAATGATGTGTGATTTAACTATCACTGTGGGATTTTAAGGGTTAACAGATCAACCTCTATAACCCTTTTGCTGAATCTTAGAATATCTCTTTCGCCTAATACTGCTACAGCATTTTGAATCTTAAATCGTAGAATTGGTATAAATCGAAAAATCTGGAAATTATCAAAAACATATTTGAACGATAATATTGTCAAACTTCATCAAAAATATTGAACTCTTGGGGGAAGGTTAGAGAAAACAGACGTATATTATAATGATTAACGTTATATTTCGCCAGGTCTCTTCAGACTCTACCCGTGCGTCTGTTTTCTCTAACCTTCCCCCATGAGAACCAAATAATATCAAAAACTTATACTTATGTAAACTGTAACATCTAAAACTAATTGATATGAACTTGGGAATCTATAATTTTTACAGAAATCTCGAGTTTTTCATCAAGAATTCGAATTTTTAAAGAATTTATGGAAACCTACTCTGTTGCCCACTTTCACCAGGTGAAGAAAAAATTTTCCAAAAAAATTTTTTTTTATGAAAAATATTGCCATTTTTAAATTCCCATTTGGCTCCAAAATCCCATTTGAACTTTGAACTGAAAATTTTTATTGATTTGAAAGTTAGAGGTTGATCAAAAGAGGTTTTTCAGGATCAAGATTAGACAAGAAAATCAATTCAACTGAATCTTATCTGATGCATAATCACATTATAGTTTGGGAGCTGAATTTCGATTTTTCTATCATTTTCACTACTTGAGAATCAATGAAATTTCGATAATTGAAAATCTCTCGAAAATGGGGTGACTGTCGGTAATTTGACGGTGCTAGTCAGCTCTCTTGTCTAATCTTGATCCTGAAAAACCTCTTTTGATCAACCTCCATCTTTCAAATCAATGGGAATTTAAAAAAGGCTATATTTTTCATTTTTTCAAAAACTTTTTTTTAGAATATTTTTTCTTCACCTGGTGAAAGTGGGCAACAGAGTAGGTTTCCAAAAATTCTTTAAAAATTCGAATTCTTGATGAAAAAATCAAGATTTCTGTAAAAGTCATAGATTCCCAACTTTAGTTCTTTGGGCTAACCTGAATAATACGAGGGTGCTTAAACTGAACAGTGCTAGGCTAGAAAGATTATTTTGTAGATAAATTAAACACAAGCGGAATTCAATGTTGATGAACCTTTGAAAAAAATCCAAATGCATTATTTAAGAATATACCTAGATTATTTTCATGTTTAATAATACTGATCGATAAATTATTTATGCGTATGAAATAACCTGAAAGAAGAAAATGTTACTATTTGTTTCATTTTCATCCCAGATTTTCATATGAACGAGAAGGATGGCACTAATCAGGGACTTGAACTCATTAAGAATATTCATCCAATGGAACTATTCAAACGGTACAAATGTGATATTGAAAAGAGAATAGAAATTTATGCTACATATATGGAGGTATTGGGTAAATGTGAAACTATGATGCATTTACATGAGCTAACATCTGGCTATATTAGTGAAACAGTTCAGAAGATTCTCTCCAATAATGAAAAGACATTGAAGGATAAATGCATAGATCTGGCTCTGTGGATAAGCGATCAGGCCTGTATGGGAAATAAGGTGATTAGAAATGATATCCATTCGTGTATTTTGGCCCTGTTATCATTTAAAGATGAAAAACCCCTTATTATCGATAAGGCATTGCAGGAATTGTATCGACAACGTCAGAATGAAAAGTACACAATTGGGATATTGAAGGAGTTCCACAAGTTCCTTGTGAAAAAACACAAGCCTGATTGTTTACCAGATACAGAACAGACCCAAAGAAATGTCCAAGAAACAGGTGCGGAAATGAGTCCAATTAAAGCAATAAAATCTGAAAGTCTAGATCTAAAGAGAGAATCAAATGATTTGAAAAGTGAAACGATAAAAGAGGTTGAAAAAGGCCAAAGTAATGAACTGCATATTCAACTGCCAACAAGTCTGGAAAGTGTTGAGACTATTCCAACTGCAGTACACCAGGAGAAAGTTGATCCTAAAAAAGAATCAAAATCAGGATCTCAATCTGAGAGTGGATCAGAAAGTGAGTCAAGCAGTGGCTCTGAGAGTGAAAGTGGATCAGAAAGTGAAACAGGCAGTTACTCTGAGAGTGAAAGCGGATCAGAAAGTGAGTCAGGCAGTGGCTCTGAGAGTGAAAGCGGATCAGAAAGTGAAACAGGCAGTTACTCTGAGAGTGAAAGTGGATCCGACACTGGGTCTGGTTCTGAAATGGGATCAGAATCTGAAATAACCTCAAAGTCTTCTTTAAAAGGAAGTAGTAAAAAGAAGTCTATCAAGAAAAAAGAGAACAAAGCGGAAAAGTATAAAGCGATTGCCGATGGAAATCAGACGGAAGCTCCGAACAAAACACTTCTGACAACTGGAAAGACCCAAAGAGAATCTAAAACAGAACCGAAATCGGGTGGAGAATTTACCAAGTTGCAAAATTCTGAAGCAGTCGAAGGCCCTGAATCCTGTTCTGAATCTGAAGCTCGATCTAATACTGCTTCGAAAGTTAAATCTGATCAGATGGAAACTTCCACTAAAATTCGTGTTAACGAACCCGATGGAGGCTCTGTTTCTCAAACAAAATCTCATACCGATAGTAGAAACAGCACAGAAACTAAAAAAGAGATGATAGCAAAATCAAATTCTGGTTCGAAATCTGGTTCAGGTTCTGAGAGAGAATCTAAATCTGGTTCAGGATCTGGCTGCGGTTCAGAGTCTGGTTCAGGTTCTGACAGCGGTTCAGAGTCTGGTTCAGGTTCTGAAAGAAAATCTAAATCTGGTTCAGGATCCGGCAGCGGTTCAGAGTCTGGTTCAGGATCCGGCAGCGGTTCAGAGTCTGGTTCAGGATCTGGCAGCGGTTCAGAGTCTGGTTCAGGATCAGGCAGCGGTTCAGAGTCTGGTTCAGGATCCGGCAGTGGTTCAGAGTCTGGTTCAGGATCAGGTAGTGGTTCGAAATCTGGTTCAGGATCTGGCAGCGGTTCAGAGTCCGGTTCAGGATCCGGCAGTGGTTCAGGGTCTGGTTCAGGATCCGGCAGCGGTTCAGAGTCTGAGAAAAAATCTAAAACTGTTAAAAAGAAAGGATTATTTGGTAAAAATTCTGGTAAAGCAAGTAAGAATGGAGCTGAATCTGGAAGTGGATCAGGGTCTGAAGATGAAAAGCCAAAGAAAAAAGGCTTTTTCAGTAAAGCAAAAGGCAAAGATAAAACTGTAAAGGACAATAAAGGTTCTGCCAGTGGTTCCGGTAGCGGGTCCGCTTCCGGGTCAGAAGATAAAATGCAGAGTAAGAAGAAGCCTCAGAAAAAGAAATTCGGCAAAAAACCAGACCCTGAGTCGGGAAGTGGTTCGAAATCTGGCTCAGAATCAGAGAAACCTGCTGACGAGCCAAAGAAAAAAGGCTTTTTCAGTAAAGCAAAAGGCAAAGATAAAACTGTAAAGGACAATAAAGGTTCTGCCAGTGGTTCCGGTAGCGGGTCCGCTTCCGGGTCAGAAGATAAAATGCAGAGTAAGAAGAAGCCTCAGAAAAAGAAATTCGGCAAAAAACCAGACCCTGAGTCGGGAAGTGGTTCGAAATCTGGCTCAGAATCAGAGAAACCTGCTGACGAGCCAAAGAAAAAGGGATTATTTAGGAAGGGACCCGCAAAGAACAAGAAAAAGGATGATTCAAAGTCCCGCTCTGGATCAGAGCAAAAATCAGGGGATGAGGCTAAAAAGCCAATGAAGAAAGGCTTATTTGGAAAGAAAATAGAAAAAAATGAGTCAGGTACAAATTCAGCTTCCGGATCTGAAGACGACAAGAAGAAGAAGAAGCCCAAGAAAGAAAAAAAAGTCAAAAAACCGAATAACAAAGCAAAAAAATCAGGTTCTGGGTCTGGGAGTGGATCCGGATCTGGAAGTGGATCCGGATCTGGAAGTGGATCCGGATCTGGGAGTGGATCTGGAGATGAAGGAAAGAATAAAAAGAAAAAACCTCAAAAAAAGAAGCCAACAGCAAAGAAAAAAGAAAAAACTGGTTCCGAGGCCGAAAGTGGATCTGGCTCAGGAGACGAGAATGAGAAAGGAAAAAAAGTGAAGCCAACTCTAGCTGATAGTGAAGAGGGAGATGACGAGAAAAAGGCGGGATTTCTTTGTTGTTGAGTTCTCCAAAAGTTTCTTACGATTCAAAATTTTTCTATTCATTTTATGAAAATTATATTTTGATAAAAAAAGATTTTATGAATTCTGCAATACATTATAATTACATGATAATTATCACTCTTCATACAATTCATTGATACAATTGTCTTTTTTTACAACAGTTAATTTCACACATAACGACTCGAGATATCATTTCAGAGATGACATCTCTACCCTTTTTCGTTTGTTTGTTATACCTAAACTGTTAGCCAATCACATTGCGTTATCACAATAACCAATCAGAATAGACCGAACAAATGGTTCTAGTTTTTCAATCTAAAAATTTAAAGATAGCTGTACAAATCTATCCCACATATTTTGTAAATATTCCTAGTCCCACTACACTTTTCGCAATTAACCCTTTTGTAATAGGTCATATTTTTTAAAAGGCATATTTATACATATAAACATACATGTATATGTTACCGTGAGTCTGGGAAATCAGTGAGTGTCGGTAATTCACTAGTGTATGTTGGTAATCAGTGTGGCTTTAGTGAATCTAGCTAATAAGCCCTCATCACCCAAACACACTGAGAAGGTCAGTGAATTCAACAGCTCAACTTATCGATTGAATTTTTTGAGAATTATTATCTTCTTTGACACACATCTAATTCATTACACGGTGCAACAAAATAAATCAACCAGGCCGAATTTTTGATATGTTGTTCAGTTTTTCACGCTGATTCTCATGGTGCTTTTCGTTTTTTCGTCAAAATTTTTTTACAGCCGCCATCGGCCGTTAGATTTTTTTTGAGTTTTTCTCTTTCAGGAGCTGTAACTTTTCTCAACTATATGCTAGGAAAACAAAATTGATCTTAAAAGATAGCCAAATAGTTATTATAGTTAGTTAGTCTATTTGAAATATAATTTTATTTTGTTATTGAGCCGATCAAGCGGTTCAAATGTGAAAATTACAGTCTTTTCTTATTAATTAAGGATTGAAAACTCGTACGCAGTTAAACTTTGTATCAATTTATTCATCTCATTGAGCTGATTTCGAATATATAAGTTTTATTTTTATTGAAGTTTCCTGTCAACAGCTATGAGGTTTCAAAGTTTCGAATATACCACTCATACACACGCACGGAGTAATTGGCATTGCGCACATATTTTGATTACCTTAACTCAGCATTATTTATCCTACCACAATGTCCCCCTTAATTCTTATTGGTCAATCAGGGTCAAAATTGCGACACTAAATAAGGCGAACTATGTTTTTTTACTTGAACCGCTTGATCGGCTCAATAACAAAATAAAATTATATTTCAAATACACTAACTAACTATAATAACTATTTGGCTATCTTTTAAGATCAATTTTGTTTTCCTAGCATATAGTTGAGAAAAGTTACAGCTCCTGAAAGAGAAAAACTCAAAAAAAAATCTAACGGCCGATGGCGGCTGTAAAAAAATTTTGACGAAAAAACGAAAAGCACCATGAGAATCAGCGTGAAAAACTGAACAACATATCAAAAATTCGGCCTGGTTGTGAAGATAAAGTGATTTTTTGTTGCAGTGTTAGTTGCTATCAATTTATTCACGGTACCATGAATATTTTGATCTTTGAAAAGACACTTGTTCAATACTCTCAGTTACAACATCAATTATTATTGATTCGAAATCGCCCCTTCCTCTATCAAAGTCTGGAAATTGTATTTTACAGTTGTCGTCTATCTTGAAAGTAAGAATTTTGTTCTCTTATTTTGCCAGTATCTTGATAATTTTCCTTCGAAAATTTTTTAATTTAAATTAATCCCTCAGACATACACTTCAATTCACTGACTTTCTCAGTGTGTTTGGGTAATGAGGGTTTATTAGCTAGATTCACTAAAGTCACACTGATTACCAACATACACTAGTGAATTACCGACACTTACTGATTTCCCAGACTCACGGTAACATATACATGTATGTTTATATGTATAAATATGCCTTTTAAAAAATATGACCTATTACAAAAGGGTTAATTGCAAAAAGTGTAGTGGGACTAGGAATATTTACAAAATATGTGGGATAGATTTGTATTTTATGTGGGATACATCGTTTTTTTTCGTATTTTTTGTAGTTGGGGTAGGAATATTTTCATGAAATGTGCCACACACCAATATACTTTATATAAAATGTGGGATACACCAATACATATTTTTAAAAAATGTACTGCTCTTTATAATTTATGTAGTGCATTTTTAACAATTTCAATTTTAGTGGTGTTTTAATTCATTTGAAAAAAATGTCAGAATTTAAAAATATTTCAGTTCAATTATTATTATTACTTTTCGATAAATACTTGCAATTAAATTTAATTATAATAATATTTCAGCCATATTATCCAAATAATATTTAAGATTTGTAAATAGTTGAAAACAATTATGATAATTGTTATTATATATGCTACATAATTTTAATATAAGTATAAGCCAAATTTTGCCAAACGCTCTAAATTTTTTGGATTTCTTAATTGAATGAATAATAGAAAAAAAAGATATAGAATTTAAAAATAATTTGTACAATATTCATGAAATCTGTCGGTTTGTAAAAAGGTCATAAATAAAATCTTGTTTTTAAAAAATCTATGAATTGGTGATTAATAAATCTGAAGAATTTTAACGAAATCAATCTGGTAACTATTACTAATGGAGATCAGGATAGAGAAGTATAAGAGTAATCAATTTTTGATCTTATATGTTCCATAATAATTTTTATGGAGTAGAGGTTCTCACAATTAGATAAATCATATCTATCATGCAGGATGTTATAAGTGGAAAGGAGGAAATTATTTTGATAAGAGATGTTTCTTAAATTATAATTTCTTTCGATTTTAACGGATGTTTCAGTGAATTTTTTAATGATGAAGACAAAACGGCGAATCCATAGTGGATTTAGACCGGAAGCCAAGATACGAGCATTGTAGGAATCCAGATCAGGGTAAAGTGCATATAGGAATCTACTTTGGATTCTCTCGATATTTCGAGCTTGTTCACTTGTTAAATTTGTGAGGAGGGGAGAAATATAATCAAAATGTGTGAGAACTAGTGATTTATAAGCCTTAGTTCTCAGGATTAGTGATTTTGAGAATTTGAGTATAGCGAAAATCATAGAATTAATTTTAGGTAAATTTGAGTAAGGATTTAATTTGAGTTTGTGATTTATACCGAAACCTAGATCAGAAGTAAAGGAGACAATTTCTCCAGGAAGTAGAAGCGATTCAAAGAGGGTTGTAGGGAGACCCAATGGGAGCATTATTTTGCTTTTATCTCTATTAATATAGAGCCCCATGGACTCAAGTGAATCTTTAAGTAGCGAGAAGTTGTGGTTGATTTTCATAATATCAAGGGAGTTTTTCACCTTAAAGACGAATTTTAAATCGTCAGCGAACTTAAAAAGGGCACCCTCAGTATCCTCAAGGAGCTGAATTTCAGCGAAACAAATATTGAAGAGCAGAGGACCAATAGTGGAACCTTGAGGAACGCCAGAGTAAATGGGTTCAAGACTACTGGTGGTGTTATTAAATTCGACATAATGTAATCTATTACAAAGGAAATACATGGTTAAGTTGATGATATGGGGGTCAATTTAAAAAAGAATAAATTTTTGTTTAATAAAAGAAAATTCTAGCTTGTCAAAAGCCTTAGAAATATCAAGATAGTGGATAATAATGTAGTGTTCAGATTTTAAAAGGGGGCAGGAATAATTCATGAATTCAAGCATATTAGTAGATGTGTTCTTCCCTGTCTTTACCATATCGGCAAGAATATCAAAGCTAAATTCAAAATTAATCTTAATAATCTTATATTCAATGCAGCTAAATCTATTACTAAAGAAAAATTTCTTGAAATAATGAATGAAATAAAAATGAAGAGTTTGGATTTACTATTTATATTTATCAGAAATACCATTTGATCATTGGTGCAACTTTGCCTCAGAAAAATGTAGATATGGATTTTTAACTTCAAATGCAGCAGAGTCCGCTAACGGAGCGATTATTGAAATGCGGAATCTCCATCCATTTAACTTTATATACTCATTTGTGAATAAAACTCATGCAATCTTACAAGATAAATTCACTTACTATGAGAAGAAAACAGAAACATTTACTAGGTTTATCATGTTCCAACTTGAACCAAATCTCGAAAATTCAAGATTCTTAATTGTTCGCAAAGCAGATAAGCCTGGAGTATTTAAGGTAAGGAAAGGAAAATTCTACAAAATTGATAAAATAGTTAATTTGGAATTATGACTTGCTCTTGTGGCCTTGTGAAAATCAATGGATATCTATGCAAGCATATGATTGCAGCTATCATACATAAATAATTGACAATTTTATCAAAGACTTTTTCAAGAATACCAATTTAAAAATTGCTTTCAAAACTGATTTCAATTTTTGTGATCTTGATATCTTGAAAAGTAGCTCAATTTCATCTATGGAAAGCATCAGAAAGAAAGGAAGACCCAAGAAGAAAAGAATCATTTCTATTGCCGAAAAATTTTAATTTGACACTCTCATTATCTGATTATAAAATTTTTTTGATAAATAAATTTGCTAAAGAATTTAAGCACCACTAAAATTGAAATTGTTAAAAATGCACTACATAAATTATAAAGAGCAGTACATTTTTTAAAAATATGTATTGGTGTATCCCACATTTTATATAAAGTATATTGGTGTGTGGCACATTTCATGAAAATATTCCTACCCCAACTACAAAAAATACGAAAAAAAACGATGTATCCCACATAAAATACAAATCTATCCCACATATTTTGTAAATATTCCTAGTCCCACTACACTTTTTGCAATTAGCCCATTACAAAATATATGACCGATATATGCTCTTATAACGTTTTTATATGAAAACCTCACACCTTTTCTGATTATACCAATGTGCTTTATTTGTTTAATATATACCTTACTTGTAAAATATGACTTGTATGATGCTCTATTCAAGTGGTGAAAAATATTTGACAGAAAATCCTAAATTTTGCAAGAATTTACTGTAAAGTACCAATTTTTACTCAGAATCTCTTAAATTTTCTTCAGTGTACTATTTTCTTCTTATTTTTTAGGTTATGAGTAGAGCTGCAAAAATGCCATTTTTGCCATTTTGAATGCAGAGCAAGAAATTTTATTTTCTTTATTTTCCTAGTATCAGAAGTTTGATGAGTTGAAGCATAAACCGAGAATTTTTGCCATATTAAATTTAATGTCCCCCTTTTTTCAAATTTTAAGCCCTTTTTTGCCCTAATCAAGGTTGTAACTAAGATAGTTTCGATACAAAATCAAAGATAACAATCACAAACAATCTCAAGGCTTAAAATTCTATTTTCGTTTTCGTGAAACCTGTAAGCCCTGTCTGATTCATAGAACAATCTCATTAGTCATTCAATCAAATCTTACATTCATATATATATCTGTTGGCCAATTATCATGTCAAGTCATACTATTAAGAAGAATATTATTTAACTAAAACTACTTAGCAGTAGCGTGTTTCATTTTGCCCTTTTTGCCACAAAGTTAAAACAAAAATGCCCTTTTCAATTGAAATTTATGCCCGATTTCGGTAGCTCTAGTTATGAGATACTATTTTTATTTTACTCGGTACTAATTTTGAGGCCACCCTAGTCATGATTCCCTGATGAAGCATTCTGAATAATGATAGCAGACTCCTATCTAAACAGTGTTTACTTAACACCAACCCTTGCAAAACCATTGAATTCTTTTTTGAAGCTGATTAGCCCTACCATACAACCAACGTCCAGACATTTCGATAAAGAGCTTTTCAAATTTTCTTCTTTTTCCTAACTTCTGTCAGAAATTTATAATAAATAATTATTAATAATTAGGGAGACCAGAAAAAGGAATACTTTATGATGAAAAAAGACAAATTCATAAAATCGAATGTTTCTCACGAGAAGCATCCCAAGAAGATAACTGCTATAAGAGGACTTAAAGGAGATCTCATTAAAAATCCAAAAAGTAGCTTTAACAACATAGTAAAGCAAAAAAGGTATATTCATAAAATCGAATGTCTCTCACAAGTAGTGATTTTAAAAAATTAATCAATTCTTCAAGTGAATAGAATGAGAATGAGATGTTGAGTTGGATAAGCCATTTCTATTAGCTGTTTACCGAGTCCCCCATGAAATTAGATTCAGACAATGGAAATTTAACTAAGATAATCAATGATAAAAACTTTGCACAATCCTTGAAAAAAATGAAAAAGCAATCCTTTTTAAAAGAGGCAAACTTATATCTCGTTTAGAAAAAATAGGACTGAATTTTTAATCTTTTCAAAGTATTTTAGACTCACTCTCCAAAAAGGCATAAAAAGGCATTTTGGTCGCCCTAATTATTATTAATAATACATTTTAATTATGAAATATTTTATTTATTTTATAATAAAAATATTTATTCTCTTAGTGTATAAAAATTAGGTTTTTTGGGTCACAGTGTATAATCTTAAAAATGTCTCTTTTATGTATGGATCAGTAAATACTCGGACATCTTTTTTATCAACTAAATCATTAAATAAATATTGGTATTTTTCGAATAATTTGAGTAGATAAAAATCTTTATATTCGTTACAAGCTCGCAAGGAAAATTTCATCAAGAATTCCAAGAATAACACTTGAACTGCAGATTTAGGCGGTATGTTGTTCGGTATGAAAGATTCCATTATCCAATCGAAAGCCTTCAATATGATTAGGCCCAATTCCTCTCTAGTACGACCATTAAAAAGCTCTTCTAATGGCGCTGATTCAAGACTAAACATTATTGAATTTATAATGCGGGCCAATTCAATGTTGAAGGGATTTCTCGATTTGAAGATCCAACTTTCACAAGATTTCTTCGCCGAGAATGCCTTTTCAACGTATTGGAAATCTGTATTTTTAATAAAAAATTTATAAACAAAATAAAATTTTCATAGTATTGACTTGCTTGATAAATCTTGATGGTCAATCCAGGTACTTTTAACTTCTTTACCACAAAAAGTACACTTGACTGTAGTTGGATCATCACCTTGTACCATGGCTAAATCACATATTAGTTTCGGGTCAACTTTTCCAGTTCCAATTTTCTCATGACCACAACAAATCATAATTTTTTCGGCCTTTATACGATGCCCATCAGTGCATCTAATGCAGTCACACTGAAAGTGATAAGTTTCACTGAGACGTTTCTTTCTAGACTCAAAGTCATCGAATAAATCTACATATGTAATACGGTAATCAGATAAGTTATTGGTTGTATCATCTGGCATAGTTTTGTAGAATTTAGCTTCAGTTCCACAAAAGGCATACTCAACATTTGGATAGCAAGAATGATCAATTTTTGAGCCAGTCTTGAATATACCATATCCAATTATATCTGTTATCTCGGAAGTAATTGCAAAGTTGTTAGTTTGAATGATTGCATGAGTAATGATGGCGTCTTCAATTGTAAAATAATGCTCAAAACATACATTGACGACGAAAACGAGTCTTGATAAAAATGAACTGTCAATTTCATCTTTAATTTTATCGAGATCTAAAATATTAGGGTTAGGAAGAGTTACTCATTTCAAAATGGTTATACTCAGGAAATTTACCAAGTTTAACCATGAGTAGACATCGATAAATCAACATGAAAGGATTTTCCAAAGGAAACTTTTTCTTTTGAACTAAATGACACTCATGCTTGTGAGTTTTCCAGTGTTTTTTTTGACATTTTACTGAACAATACTTTGCTAAATGGCATGCTGAACAAGCCTTTAGATCTTTTATTAAAGCACAATTTTGACAAGCATTCTTTGTAAATTCGATGGCAAAAGCAACAGGTTCTTCTTTGAAAAGATAGTTATCATCAGAATTCGTTTCCACTTTCATCAAAATTTTGGGCAATGTTTTGATTTACAAGATGATATAGACGTCTTCAATGAAAACCGTCCGTCCGAAAAAATCAAATTAATACTCGATTGAAAATATTCTTAAAACCAAAATGCCAAATTTGTGTTAAAATTGATTCAAAATATGAAAATAATAATAAAACCGTTGTACATCTTTTTCATTTATTGTGTCGTTTTGAGAGTAATTCTTCCGTTATTAATTTTAGTCCTCAATCCTTTCAGAGAATTTGACAGCAGAAGAATTTGTCAAGTTCAGCAACAAGCACAACTCAATTTTAGAAGAGAATCATAAAACCAATGTGACTCTTGCTTATACAACACCAGTAAGTGTATCACTTCTTAATACAATTTAGTGGAATAAAAATGGCTACAAATTTGTTCAAGATTATGCTCATAAAATTAGTCATGTTGCTCCTGTTTGGTTCGAGCTGCATCTCAAGGGAACAAACAACTTTGAAATTACAGGCAAACACAACTTGGATTCTGAATGGATTGACCAGACTAGGAAATTGAACAAAAACATTAAAATTACACCACGTTTATTATTCGATCAATGGTCTGGGGAAAATTTTCAGACATTATTAAATTCAAAGGAATTAATGATTGCTTGTAGTGATGTTATTCTGGAGTTTTATAACGAAAACTTTTTTGATGGAGTAGTCATTGAAGTCTGGAGTCAGCATAGTGGAACTAGTCAAGTGTAAGAAAGTTGCTCATTTTACTTTAGGAACCTGATGAATTTTATAAAACTTTTCTTTGAAAAGTCTAGAGATACACCAAATTTCGAAGTAATTCTTGTAATACCTCCTCCGTTCTATCGTGATAACATTGAGGGTCGATTCAATTCCCATCACTACTCAGAACTGGTTGAGCATGTTGACTATTTTAATTTGATGACTTATGACTACTCAAATGCATATGCTCCAGGACCAAACGCACCATTAAGCTGGATCTCAGAATGCGTCAAATCATTGCTAATTGGAAAAGGTCTAAACAAAATTTTAATTGGTCTAAATTTTTATGGATACGATATAAATGCAAGGAATCGGGATTTCCGACACATCCTAGGGAATGAGTAAGTCACAAGTTCCTTATCAATCTATCCTCTTTGAAGATTTGTAAAAACTCTTCAAGATCACAAGTCTGTCCTTATATGGGATAAAGAGTCCTCGGAACATGCAACTGTCTACAAAGACTCAGCGGATGACGACCATATCATTTGGTATCCCTCTCCTCTTTCACTAGCCCAAAGGATCAGTCTTAGTCTGGATCTCTCGTGTCCAGGCATTGCTATTTGGGAAGCTGGACAAGGACTCAATATTTTATTTGAACAACTTTAATTTTTCCATCTATCAAAATACATCATTTTCTACATCAAAATAACAATTATAAATTTTATTTTTCAACATTTTTATATAGAAAATACAGTGGTTAGAAAAAACACTTTCTAATTTTTTATGGTATCTCTTAAATATTTTTCAAAAATATATTTGGATATGTTCTTAAAATGTTCTGATTCATACTCTGACTTTGTCTTGAAATCAAGATCAGCGTCCAAAATTTCAATAAGTTTTGGATCAATTGGAATTCGACCCATAAAATGAATGCCTTTCTCTTTGGCTAACTGCTCGCCACCTCCATGACTGAATATGAAATTACACTCCTTACAGTGCTCGCATAGATAGCCGCACATATTTTCAATTAAGCCAACTATCTTTACAGAGTTTACTTCACAGAAATTGATCTCTTTACGAACATCAGCTATTGATACTCGTTGAGGAGTGGTTACAATGATTGCTCCAGTTAGTTTATCTCCAAATTGAGGAGAGTTTTTAGCCCATTCTATAGCTGATATATGCTCATCAGATGTACCTGGAGGAGTATCGATGAGTAAAACATCAAGATCATTCCAACAGACAGCTGTGCCCATCAATTGAGCTATCATTCCAGATTTTCGAGCACCTCGCCAGATAATAGCACAATCTTTATTCTCTACCATGAGAAAATCAATTGAAACAACTTTAAATCTTCCATCTGGATGATCTGCTATCACAGGGAGCCATCCTTGACTGCATTGATGAATCTTGAAATAAAGAGAGTACATTAATAAAATTTATTTCATAGTTTGGTATTGAATTGAGTTACTTCTTTCTTTGACAAGCCTAGCATTTTGGGCACTGACGGTCCACAGATGTCAATATCTAAAATTCCAACTTTTAAACCAAGTTTCCATAAACTAAGCGCTAATTCGACAGTTACAGTTGATTTTCCAACTCCTCCCTTACCACTGAGAACAAGAAAAACCTTTTTGACATTCTTGAGACCCAAAGTAATTGTTTCTTGTTCCTAAAAATAAAAATTGTTAGGTCATATAAATGCAATTCTTATTGTAATTCACAATCATAAGTCTATGAGTCTCAAAATTTATATGGTGGTAATAACAAAACAATAATTTTTTGATCACGCCAAATTAATTTTGTTTAAAAAAAATTAACGAGATAATTCAATTTTCAATTTTAAAATTTTAGTAACTAAAATTTAGTTTAGCTTCAATTAAACTGTAATTCTACCTTTTTACAATAATCTTTACATTACAAAAAATTTATGGACTCGTCAACCACTACTCAATCAGTCGTTGATATTAAAAATTTGAACTACAAAATTTGTAGTTTTTGTAAGTGCATATTAGCTATTTTCCACTACTAAGCTAATAAATGAAATATTGACAAATAATTAAAGTTTAAATAAAACTTTTATAAAATCATAGAAAAAATTCAATTGAAAAGATTCATACAACTTTTGAATATTGGAAAGTGATTAGTGTTATTGAAATTATCCTTAATTTCATCGTCTTCTTCAATGAAATTTATTTGAGGACTCGAAAGGGTTTGTTTAATGTAATTTTCGTCATCTTTATCTTTCATAAAACTTTTATATTTAGTTTCACGATTTAAATAATTAAGAAAATTTTCAAGATTCCTGCTAAACTTTGAATCCACCATTTTTAATGAAAGACAAGTTATTCCGAGCGGACTCTTTTTCTTGACATTAGTTTCTTCAGATTTAACCTCGAGGAGATCATGTTTAACTAGAGAATTCGGTCGTTTAAGTCCACGTATAGCAAACTTTGGCTGAAAGAAAATGTAAAAATTAGTTTTGTGTCTCTATTCAAAAAGGTATAAAAATAATGTATTTACTTACTGAAATTTTAGATGGTATTGTTGGCGAGGCTAAACCAAGATTTGATAATCCAGAACATGGACTAGGCAATACAGGGGAAGTAATCATGCGTGACCTCTTGCCTTCTGAGGGACTCTTTTGGTCAATATTCTCCTTGCTAGATGGGAAAATTGATATTTTGAGGGAAGATGGCCGCTTGGCTCCTATCCTCGAGGAAGACGTTAATTGAGATTCTGATTTGTTTTCGGAAGCAAAATTTAAAATTTGATCTTTTTCTATGTACAAGGGAACAGGGTTTGATTTTTCGAGATTTTGGCATTTTGGAATCTTGAGTTGTCTCTCGAATTCAACTAGTTGACCGAGAAAGTTGAAGTTTGGAGAGATACTCTTCCGACGTGACTTGACAAAACTAAATTGTAAAATTTGAATGAAATCTATTGTTTTGAGAAGGAGTATTAGCGTATACGTACGAGTATGGTTAGTTAGTTACATGTCATACTTTTAGTTACTCAATAATTTACTATAGAGTCATTTTTTCGCATTTTTTCAATTCTTATAAATAAAATGAAATACAGAGATTCAAATGACCTCTCCCTATTAAAATTACAATTGATAAAATTTCATGCGTCAATCTTTTTCTGCTTTAATGTGTAAGATTTTCAAAGTAAATTATTCATTGATTTATAATTTTCTAGTTTAAAAAAAAATTGTACACATACTATGTAGAATGAATTTACTACTAAAAATAAGACTAAAAATGTCCGAAAATGACTATAAATAACGACAATCATTTGACTTTTAGATTATAAAAATTAAGTTGGTAAATTAAAATAGAAATTGACGTTTATAATTCCTATCTATCGTATAATCCCAAATCTGTTTTTTGCTTATGAATTTATTAATGATCCTCATTACTCAAGAAAAGATTTATTTCTAAGTTAGACACACATGAATAAAGTTTTTTATATTTTATATTTTCTCTACTTATTAGTAGAGCTTCACTACTGATCGGATCCAATATTATTTTATCAAAGGATGCTGCTAAAAAATGAACGTTATAGACGTAAAAATTTGATATTCATCTCAAAAACAGATCTTAAAATGAATTAATGAATGAAATAAAGAAGCTACTATCTACATGTAATTATCTACCAATTGAACATGCTAAAAAAGTGATTCGGCTTTACCTTGAGAACTCTATTGATATTTGAGCATGAAAATTTTTAGCTGTTACTACTCACTCAAATGCTTCATCCATAGACCATTTATTGACATTCATCATGTAGGCAATTGCAATAGTTGGTGAACGAGAAATGCCAGCATAGCAGTGGACAAGAACACGTCCACCCTCCTCTTTTGCTTGATCGATAAAAGCAAAAGCCTCAGGAAAGCAATCAATTATTCGATCGGAAAAATTGTCAAGAAGGGCGATTCGTTTGAATTTATCCTCGTCAATGAATTTCGACTGTTCCCCATTAACTGAGACATTCAAAATGTGGGTTATTTGGAATTTCCTAATAACATCCTCTTGTACAGCATCCTTTTGACATCCCAAATAGAAATGTGGACTAATTTCAGAGAGTTCTGTTTGGAAACTGGATAGTATTTCAACTTTCTCTAGGTTGAGTGAGCGATTTCTATCTTTTTTGGAAATTTCAAGAGGGGAATTGACAATATCTTCAAGGGGACATTCAGATTTCTTATAGGCAATAATTTCATCAGCCGATAATTTTTCCAAACTATTCCAGCACAGATCAGGATAAAAAGCAGAAAAGTTAATGTAGTCATCTTGAAGGAAATATAAATTATCTAAATGTATTGCCTCTTGGATATTGGTCCGGAGAAAGTGGACGAAATCAGGGTTAATTGTCGATGAATCACTGTACAATAAAATGTTGGAAATATTATTCCTTTCAATAGAATAAAATTGCAATATCTTATCAAAGTAATGAGAAAAATTATCTGCTTCTTGCTGTAACTTGAGTCTAAAGTTTCTGGTGCCACCAATATTTACAGCATTAATGACATGGCTACTATTGAAATGAGAAAATGACTGGGCATCAATGATTAGAGGATTAGTTTCCCTGATCAATTTAGCAAACTCTGTACAAGAAATGTTTTTCATTTCATATTACTTCAAAATGTTTAATTGTCAAGTTGAAAACATTTGATTTTAGTGTGCGCCTTAATTTGTTTAAACATACACTGTAAAATATTTTTTGTTAATAATAGATATAAATTTAAAATTCATTCAAAGATGTCGGAAGAACAAAGCGACCAGAAAGATTCGGTTGAAATAGCTCACGGAAGCATATCAGTTAGTATGAGTGGAAGTCCTTCAAAACTTTCCAAGTATGTTTTTTTCTATTATTACCTCTATTTTTAGTTCTGGAAGTTCTAGACTTAATACATCTACTGGTGAGTACAAGCAGGATTCATTTTTTTTAATTTAATGAAATGTCAACAGCCCAAAAGGCCAGTAATCGACTATTACTACAATTTTAAATTGGGACCAAATTCATCTTTTTATTTTTATTTCCTTTTATCGTTTACAAGTAGTAATATGAGTATATAAATAATTTTCGTCCAAGTAGTATATAAAACATGATTTGAATTCATCCCTAATTGAATATTTTTTACTTTAGATGCTGTTGAGCCAGAGTTTATTGTGGATCTCGATGGTAATGTTCGAGATGAAATTGAATTGCCTTACTCATGTCCCAGTCCTGTTACAAATTTAATGCTCATGTCAGCCTCAGAAGAGTCTATCGCGTATGTTTTTACCTTTTCTTTCTTGTGTCTATAACCTTCAATATATTTTTTAACAGACCATGCATAAATGTGAAAAAGTATGAGGGCAGTGATCATTTTGAAAAGCATGAACAACTATACAAGCTGTATCCGATGATACACAAGCGAATTATTGGCAGGGTTTTCGTCTCCAATCTCTACGACTATGATAAGACTCTTGAGGATTTAAACAAGCTGAAAGCAGAAAAGCTCAAGGCTAAAGAAAAGGTTAAGCTCATTAAACCTAATCAATCGATTGGTGGGACAAAATTGGAATCAGTGCGATGTTACAAAGGTCTCACCAAAAACTTTAATGTCTTTTGTCCAGAATTAGTTAAAGCTAACCGACCAGATGGTCGAAGTGTCCGTGGCGGCTCTGCTTATTTCTATCGTAAAGTTGAAGTTGATTCGAATGGAGTGGTTGTACAATGTCCCAAAGGAACTGCCAGAGTTATTGAAGAAATGATGAAAGCCAGCAAAACAACAAGGCGTAATTTGAAACCAGAATTTGTCACCCCAGTTAAAGAGACAGAACGGGATATTAACCAAGCAAAACTTCCCAATAATCTAGGCCTCTTACAAAAGGGACTTGCCTCCAATCAGAGTCTTAATGGATCCATTAAAGTCGAAGAAACCTCAATCATCGACCAGGCTATGGATAATTCCACATCATCTCCTAACACCACAATTGCTACAGATGTTACTTTAAATGTTACTATCAAGAAAGAAAATGAATCCAAGTCACCAGTGAAAAGCAGTGCTACTGTCATTGAAGATACCAAAAAGTTCTTCAAAAGTCGTATTGATGCTGAAGTTAAAAAGAAGATTTATCGAGGTAAAGAACTCGGCTATGATGAACAGCTTTTGGAGAATTTACAAAACATTCACAAGAGTTAGTTTAGTCCATTTTCCCAAATGAATTCTATACTTTCATAGTCCTAATTTTCTTTCTCTTCCAGAAGATAAAACTCGAGACAATGATGTGAGTGGGATAATTTCCTGGCCTATTCAAATAATTAATCATACCCTTTTTAAACTACTACTCTCTACATATAATAATTATAAAAAAATCAAATCTCTTTATGGAATAAACTCACTTCTATTTTCTTGTTCCTCTTTTGCGTATATTTTGAAAATCAAATCAAATCCTACTAATACTCTAAATCCTTACTTGATCCAACTTTTATTAATTTATCACTCAATTTTCCTTCAAGACAACCTCTGACAATATGAATAACGATGATCGCGAAGAAATGCTCCACTTTTTCAATACAGCCAATCAAAGCGAGCTGTGGCTAATTCCAGGATGTTCCAAAAAGTCCTCAGAATACATTATCTCAAATCGTCCATATAAAAACATTGATGATTTGACTAATCGTGTTGCCCAAACCAAGAATAATTCCACTTCATTTCTCAACGGCTACAAAGAAATCATGGCCATGAGACGAAAAGTTAATGAATTAATCAGCAAGTGCCAAGATATCGCTGACCGAATGCAAGAAATGGTTGGCACTCTATTAGCCTGCTCTACTAGCTTGCCGAATGAGGATGAGTTGAAAAAGCTGGCCGAAACCATGGAGAAAGATGAAAATAACCAAGCCAAAACAACATTTCTCACAAGTCAACCCTCCAATCTTAACAAGGAGTATGTTTTTCTCTTGAATGAAATTTTGCTACCTTTTTCATTCAATATGAATGAATGCGTAAATAATAATAATATTTTTACTATTAGTTTTACTCTAACTCCCTATCAGTTGGTTGGATTGAATTGGCTCAAAATTCTTCACCACGAGAATCTCAATGGTATTCTTGCTGATGAAATGGGTCTTGGCAAGACAATTCAAGCAATTTCATTCCTTGCCCATCTTAAGGAAACCAAGACACCGGGTCCTCATCTTGTCATTTGTCCATCATCAACGCTGGATAATTGGAGACGTGAATTTAAACTCTGGTGTCCTGACATAAAACTCTGTGTCTACTCAGGCAGCATGGAAGAACGCAAAGAGCGTCGAAAGGCTCTGAAGAAAGAAGAATTTGATGTCATTCTTACCTCGTACAGTATTGGAACTAGTACAATTGAAGATAGAACCCTAATGAAACAGTTGGAATTCCATTATGGAATATTCGACGAAGCTCACATGTTAAAGAATATCGCTTCAGCTAGATTCAAGGCTTTGATGAACTTTCAAATTAAAAGGAAAATCCTTCTCACCGGTACTCCTATCCAGAATAACCTCGTAAGTTTTTCTTTTATCATTATTATCAGGGTAACCTAAAATTTGACTTTCATAAATCACAAGTAGTGTGATTAAAAAAAATTAACTTTTATATTGTATTTGTTCATTTGTAGTATAAAATTTATATTACTATAAATCCTGATATTTTCCCCATCATAATTTTTTTTTAAAGAATCATTTTTCTAGCTGTATTCTTTAGACTACTCAAATCAAAAGGAGTGAATTCCTATTGGTTTTTCGAAAAATGTGGTCCATATACATTTATATAAACATTTTTCAAGGCTTTATTCTTTTAGAATAAATTATAATTTATGACTTGTGTCCTAAATATGACTACATAAGTTGCCCTAATTTATTATTATTAAATTAGTTTTACGCTTTACAATGTTAAATATACTTTTGAGTAGTCAACTTTTTTATCTAATTTTTATTTTATTTTTCAGGTTGAATTAATGTCACTTTTACATTTTGTAATGCCCAACATGACATTTAATAGTGTCGACTTGTTGAAGAAAATGTTTTCAATGTATGGACAATCAAGTGATATAAAAGATGAAGTTAGATTCGAGACTGAATGCCTTATGAAAGCAAAGAATCTGTTGAAACCATTCTGCCTGCGACGCCTTAAGAATGACGTCCTATCTCAACTCCCTAAAAAGGTTGACGAAACAATCCTGGTGGAAATGGGCCCTCATCAAGCGAATTTGTACAAAAATCTCATCAAGACTTTTAAAGAGGCTAAAAATAAGCCTAGTGAAAGTACGCCACAGAAAAAACTCAAGACTGGACTCAAGGATCCAAAGGCTCATAGTTCCGGTAGTAATTCCGCTGTTAGTCAGCTGATGGAACTAAGAAAACTCTCGAATCATTCCATGCTTGGTTCCAGGCTTTACTACACCACAACTGATCTTAGTAATTTGGCAAAAAAACTCAAAAAAGACAAGAGCCACGAAGACGCAGATGAAGAGTACATTCTTCAGGACTTGGAAAATCTAAATGACTACCAAGTACACAAAATTTGTCTCATGTACGATGTAAGTTTGATAAACTTGAAATATTATGATTTTATTTTTAATCTAATTTTATTATTCCCTAGTGCATTAAAGATAAGGCAATTAGTCGTGAGAAGATTGATGAAGCCAGCGGAAAGTTAATTTGGCTTAAAGAGAATCTGCCAAAACTATTCGCTGAAGGCCATCGAATATTGATTTTCAGTCAATTTGTTATTGTCCTAGCTATACTTCAAGATTTCATGGAGGATATGAAAATAAAATTTGTACGTCTGGATGGTGGTACTGATACTAAGGAACGCCAAAATCTTATTGATCAATTTAACTCAGATAAAGAGACCAAGGTCTTCCTCCTTAGCACTCGAGCTGGAGGCCAGGGAATTAATCTAACTGGAGCTGATACAGTTATTCTCCACGATATTGACTTTAATCCCTATAATGATAAACAAGCAGAAGACAGATGTCATCGTCTGGGCCAGAAGAAAACTGTACAAATTATTCGTTTAGTCTCAAAGGGCACAATTGAAGAGTCAATTTTGAGAATTGCAACTGAGAAACTCAAACTAGAAGAGAATGTGACTAATACAGGCACAAAATTAGATAATAATTCCAATGGCAATGATAAAGGAAAGAAAAGAAAGCTTGACGAATCTGACGATGAAGAGGAAATAGAAGAATTCACTGAACTTAAAGTGCTTGGCAGTCCTAGTAAAAATGGTTCCTCCCCTATCAAAGGAGCTAGTAAATCTAAATTAAAACTTGACGAAAACTTTGCCAAGTCCCTGCTTGACGAATTGATTGAATGAAAAAGATCATTAGAATGAATGACATAAATATATGGATATTAAAATTTTATATAAATACAGCAAAAAGTTCTCTTAAATTTTCTCTTTTATTCAAGCATAAAAAAGATCCAATCAGATTTACTATTAAGGGTTAAAGAATTTAATTAATTAGACTAGTTGATTCAATAATGAAATTAATAAATTATTTACCATTATAAAAATTATTATTATTATTTATTTTTAAAAAACAAATAATTCAATTTGAAACTAATTAAAACCAACCTAAACAAATGTGATCCAAATTAATCTTTTTTTGTTTGACTGCTTAAGTCACTACGAAAATGACATCAATCGAGTAAGTATGAATTCTCACACTTAGACAAGAAAAAAATCGCATTAGATCGTATATAGGAGAAAAACTTACACAAACTGGAGAAAGAGAGAGAATTAAATGTCTTTTAAGAACCAGATTAAATGAGTGTGGCTGGAAAGATGAGCTCAAAGAACACTGTAAAGGTAAATCTAGCCTTTAACTGTTAGAAATAATTTCTCAGAGAGGATTGAACGCTCTCACTGTTGATGATCTAGTCACAGAAATAACTCCCATTGGCAGAAAATTGGTTCCTGATACTGTGAAAAAGGAATTACTCGAAGAGATTCGTGATTTTATGGATAGAGAAACTAACTTTAACTCTTGAAACTTGTATTTATTATTTAAAATTTGAATAAACTTTAAAAATTCTAATATGATGTGTCTGTTTGCATAGATTTCCACAAATACATAAGTGTTTCTAAGGATAATATGATAAATTTTGTTATAAATATGAAGAAAAAAATGTTCCTTGTATTTTTAAGGAATAATTGTTCTAATTTTGTTTTTACTTCAATAAATCTGGTATCATTAAATTGGAAATATTCCCTTTTAACCAAGATCAAATTGAGTAAACAAAATGCAATAATTGTAATTGATGCAGACATGAACTAAAGAATTAAGTGAAGGAAACTTACTAACCTAAATGGCAGTTTTCTCTCATATCTTATTCGATGGACGAAATTCCATGTCCTGAACAGCATCAGTGTCAAACCAAGGAGAATTTGTATGCTTGTAATGAATACAGATACCTTGATAGTCTCTACAAGGGCTAAAACAATGCATGAACAGGATAGAGTCTGTTGAATTATAAAATTAATTTTTTATTCGTCTTACGATTAGAATCAAATCCAAGAGATTCTGGAGAAGAACTTTCATCGTGAAATGAGATTTTCATTCTTTTTTCTCTTTATTTATTTATCTATAGAGATTTATAATGTACATTGCACAGGACTGAGATGTTAGAATTAGGTCAACTTATGGTTTTGGTTCAAAGAATCCTGAGAAACTCAACATTATCTCAACAATTTTGGACTTGATACATGTAGAATATAGAAAGGATGGACTAACTTATTACATTCAAGAAGAATGGTTCAAGAATAAAAGTTTATTCAAGGTTAAAAGTGGAAAAGAATATCTGACCAATCAGGTTCGATTATAAAATGCTACATTAAAAAAAGGGAGGGGGTAGAGGAGGGGGGGGTGAGGTCAATTGTATTGGTTCATTGGCCGAGTTTGACCAGGATCCTGGAAGTCAACGTATTAATTGCATAAGGCAGAATTGAGACTGATTAGAATTTAGCAAATTGAAAATTGATAGATCTGATAGGACTTTTCTTGTAATTTTTTCATAATAATAATAAGGATATTTTGGTCAAAGTAGCAGGGATTTATTTGACCGGGATTTTTAAACATTATTTTGTTTAGACTTAAAGTCCCAGGGATTTTTTTTCATTCTTTTGTCCATCTTATGGTTTGTGAATACACAGATTACCAGGGCCTCAAAAAGTCTTAAAAGTTATATTTTAGTCTGTGAATCTACAGTTTTTAAAACCGTTATAAAATCATATTAGGTCATATTTTTAATCATAAACACACTTTTGCTGTACAAATCATCGTATTTTTATGAATAAATGTTTCAATATCAAAAAAAACGCTTAAAATATGTATGGCATGTTTTGCATCAATCATGATTCATCAAAAAATGCTTGTTACAAACAAGAGAATTTATATTCCTAAATCTGAATGGATGTTAGCTTCACATTTTTCTCTCACACATACACATGAGTATTACGTATATGTGTTGCCATGTGTCTGGGAAATCAGTGTGACTTTAGTGAGTCTAGCTAATAAGCCCTCATTACCCAAACACACTGAGAAGGTCAGTGAATTTTGTATCTGAGAGATTGATTTTCATAGGAAAATGTTCAAGATGCAGGCAAATTCTTACTTTCAAGATAGAAGACAACTGCAAAATTCAAAATTTGCTCAAAACTGCTTAAATATCTTGAAAACTTCTTAAAAAATAGACAACAATTTGTGGAATGTAATGCTCAAAGGTCAAGAGAAACTTAGAGACCTTGTCGTAACTTATACTTATATAGTAAGCACTAACCGCCAAGGATTACGCTATAATATTCCAGAATTTGGCAACCTAAAAAAGCTGGCAATATTTAATATATGTAAAAAATAGAATTTTTTCAGAAATTTTTTAAAATTTCCACAACTTGTTGGTTCATTTGATTGTGGAATTCGAAAAATAATTATTTTTCTGACTTTTCTGAGTAAAATATTGAGTTTTTTGTAAAAAAAAAATAAATTCTCATCTTCATGTCAACTAGCTTTATAATAGGTGTAATAACTAAGAGTTATGAACAAAATGGTCTTTACAGAGTTGGTACCCTAAATAAACTGGTAGTAACTAATCAATTAGATGTGATTTCTGAAAATTATTACGACATCTCGAGTGTCAAAGAAATTAGACTAATGGTCTAAATCAGTTACTGCGAAAATCCCCCAAATCAGCGTCGAAATGGACCAATCAGAATGAATCAATGATGTATTCATACCTATATTCAAGTATTAAATTGGAGGGAGAGGTATAAGTAATACTTCTGTATTCTAAATTGTTCTACATAGTCAAGTGTCGTTGTCCACTAGGAGAGTCCTGTCCAAATGAATTTCGGTCGGAATATCATGACATAAAAGATCTCTTCATTGAGGAACAACTGCCTAATTCAGAAAATTCTTTATTGAATCTATCAGCAACCAACAGATCAGTTTCTGCTATTCCTCCGATTTCATCTTCAAGTTCTGGGGATCCAGCAACTTCTGGAGAACCATTCGCTCCTAGTCCTACTCAAAGCCCACCACCTTATAATCCTCCTCGTGCCAAGAAGAGGAAGATGAACTATGAAGAAATTTCTACTGAAGAAGAGCAATTTGTCTATGAAGGTTCTTTACGGAAAGCCCTCCTCATATTAATTGTTGAAAAATGCATTGAGCATGGGATATCAGTTAACGTGGCCTGCTATATTTTGAATCTGTTCACTTGCATCTTAGGCATATTTAATCAAGATGTTTACGTTAGCCAAAGAACATTTAAAAGGATTAAGAAAGAACTGGAAGAAGAATATCTTTCAAGAATTCTAAAGGAAATAACCTTCTTGGAATTTGATTCTAGGAAAAATGAAACTTTGGCGTACGAAAAAAGGAAGACTAAAGAGAATAATCTCGTTCTGGTGGCCCAACCAAATGATAATTTTGTTGATTCAATTGTTACTCCTAATGGTTCTTCTCAAGAAATGAGAAATGCAATATTCAAGACATTAGATAATACAAATTCAATTTATTCTTTGAAGGCGGTCATCTGCGATGGTACCAATGCCAATATTGGAGAGAACAGAGGAACTATAGCTCAATCGGAAGGGTCTTTGCAGTGTCCTCTTACTTGGTTTGTTTGTCAACTCCATACGCTTGAATTGGTTCTCAAAGCTGTATTTTTCAACGTTAATGGACGCGCATATGGTCCTGAAGCATTTTCAGGTTAATTTTATTCATTCAGTCATTTTATTACTTGATAATTTTTAAAATCTTTTATTCTTTCTTTTCAAGGTGACATCGGTAAATCTATAAAAGAGATACCTGAAAATCTTCCCTTGGTAGAATTCGGTCGGATAGATGTCGATATGCCTGATCTAGATGATGATGTTGTTAAAAATCTAAGTTCAGACCAACGTTATCTCTTTGCAGTAGCAGATCTTATCACTTCTGGTACCAACGTAGCCCCCATCAAGCTCAAAGAGTTTGTAACAAGAAATGAGCCAGGAAAAATCCATTTGGCCAGATGGGTAACTCTTG